>LOJH01027139.1:0-18162 GCA_001685095.1 Ellobius talpinus
TGTGTGTGTGTGTGTGTAGCAGTAACAATAAAGAAAAAGAGGCTACCGACTTTGAAGTGGGGAAGGGCTGAAGGTGGTTCCTGGGAGGGGCCACAGGGAAGAAAGGGAAGAAAGAAACTGATGTAATTCTATTTCAGTTGAAGACATATTTTTTTAAAAAAGAAATCACTCTAAAAATCTTTTGTTCCAGCATACAAAGTGATTACTTACAAAGTTTTTCTTCTCACTTAAAGTTTCTGCATCAGGCACCCTAATCTGTACCTTGAATAATGCAGTACAAGAACCATAAGGTTATAAAAATGATTTTTTATCTGAAAATGTGTGCTCCCCATTGCAGTTGAGTCTGCATAAGGGATGGAGAACATAAAGCAGTCCTCTGTGCATGCTAAGAACTCAGAGCTTCTCAACCGTGCCTGGCACGCTAGAGGAGGCTTCATTTTCTCTATTACAGCTGTGGATTCTCCAAGTTTTGGAGTGTAAGACACTTCTTACTTACTCTAGCCTCATCTAGGTAACAGAAAGCAAAATTATTTCTACATGTACATTTAGACAGCATGAGTAATTAGGACTGTAATCCCGTTTTATGACTCTTGGGCGTTAGCAATTGAATTCAGTCTCTCCTCCTGACATCTAGGTAACTCTTACAGTTTCTCTGCTGGATTCGGGAAGGTGTAAGCCATCCAAAGATTCCATGATGGTTTCTTGAGCAATTAGTTTGGAAACACTGAACAACTTGATATTGGACTTGGAGTTTCTGGTGCTGCTATTCAGAATGCTGACTGCAACTTCATTGTAGGCATCTATCTTCTCATTCGTGATCATTTTCCTGTTTTCACTCAAGAGATCCTCATAAACGGGATCTGTACATGGGAAACACATTTCAAAGTAACACACTTCAAAGCCTCTCTTAGTGGTAAAAGCAGGCCACACATGCTAGTTAGTCCACATTCCATAGTTTGTTCTAAAATTCTAGGTAGGACCAGGTACTTAGTAAATTACTTCTACATAAAGCTGGCTGAAATTGCCAATGATTTCCTATCTTCCATTCAACTTCTGAGCCAATATCTTGCTCAATTTAAAAATTTTATCACTTCCCCACATATACTGTTTAGGGAAAACATTTTCATGTTGCAGCATGGCCTAAGAGTTTAAAGTTATGATTCAGATGATAAGAAATTACAACTGGATGATGGAAGGATGTCTAATAAGGAACAATAACCAATCTGCTTCTGTGGTCCCAGTGCAATTCTGGGAAGTCTGTTCAGGCAATCTGGAAGTAATACATAGGACCCAGGTCTGTCCATTTTCATCAACTATTATATGTTAATTCTTTCTCATTTTCATAAGAGAAAGGTTTGTCATGAGTCTATAAGTTGAACAAAGATGGTGCAACAGTTCCTTATTACACTTTCTTATCCCTTCCAATTTGGAATAAACGTGAGAGTTTTTGACAAAGATATTGAATTGCTAAAATATCCAAGGCATTTCATATTGTGTGGAACATTAAATAATGGGCATTCAATAAATTCCTGAAATGAGCTGACTTAATGTGACTTTCATACCCAGTATAAACTAGATGATGTCAATTTAAAGACAGAGTGCAGTTTCCAAATATCTTTACTTCTAATGATTACAATATTATATGAAGAGGGTCAATATTTTTCCTGCATTTCTTTAGCAGTGAATGTGCTCTGCAGAAAGGAAAACAGTTGACAAGGAACCTCATTTGCCTTCAGGGTTTATCTCTTCACTGCATTTTGCAGCCACTCTACTGGTTGGAGGATATTTTTTATTTATTTTAGGCTTTCTATATTTATGTTTATTCCTTAAATTTAAAAAAGAAAGCAAGACCCTCTAGTTTATTCTAATCTTGCAAACATTATTTCAAAATTCATTCTCAGAAAATGGCGATTTTGTCTCTTGAAAGAGGATATAATAAAACCTATATCTTAAAATATATATAAAATGACATTTTTTCATTATTCATTCCTTACCTTGTAAGACCCAATAAACATCGCTAGTCTTTGCCAGCTTTTCTAAGAGTGGAGCTAAGGAGGTGATGTTCATTCTATACTGTGACAGCGCTTCATCACTACCATTGTGAATCTTGATGGACCACTAAGAAGCAGCAGAAGTTAAGCATAAATGCGGCACTTAGCACAGAAAAGTAAAGTGTATAATGCGCCTATTGTAACAGAATAATTTTAACACAAATCTCGTTTTAGTTAATACTAGAATAAATTTAGTCAAATTATTTAATGAAATACATGCTCACAATTATAAAAATTCACTATAAAAGTCTTTGAATGTCTAACACTCAATATAATTCTAGATAGAAAATAGTACTGCGATTTAACATTAAATTTACTCAGTTCATTCAGACCTTTTTATTAAAATTCATCAGTCTGGTTAATTATAATTGAAATGGGAATTAAAATATAAATACAATCAAGAATTCTATTTAATATAAATTAGCTTTTTCTTAGCATGTACATAAGAGTGAAGCAAAGGTCCCTCTGTAAGAATGCAGACAAGAACTTACTGTGGCTGCGCCTGCGACAATCACATGGGGCTTCGCGACCGAGTCCTGAAGGAGGAAAGCTTTATAGCCACACTACATCCAGGTCATGGACCGAACACAGGCAACACCAGCTACAGTCTTCCTTATACATCCTTGTCCCTTACCAATGCACTTTAAGTCTACGGAATCCCTTACTGGATTATTTTTACTATATGATAGATCTCTAACAGCTAAAAGCTTACATGGCTACATGGTTACACTGCATGGAAAGATACTTATGTAGTTAATTCTTTATAGTGTTCTTAGAAATACACACACACATACACACACACACACACTACTGAAACTGAACATGACCTACTATCATTCTGAATTCTGAATAAATTGCTTAGAGTAAGGCTCCAGTGCATTATGTCAGTCAGTGAGGAGATATTCATAGAAGCCTACAGGGTACACAGTGAAAGAGAGAGACAAAACACAGGGTCAGTGTTCTAAGCAAATGCAATCTGTTGGAAAGGATATATCTAACATGAATTTAATAAAATATACTGTTAATTATTAAAAATCACATGTGGGAAAGAAGGAAAACTCTCTAGAAACAGTCACTGGGTAGACATGCCCATTTCTCATGACGGTGACGCAGTCTGAGAGGGCACCTCCCTTCAGGTAGACATGCCCATTTCTCACAATGGTGACGCAGGCTGAGAGGGTACCTCCCTTCAGGTAGACATGCCCATTTCTCACGTGCTTCATTTTATGGCACCAAACTTTTTAGAATCATTCTTTTCTTCTCTCACCCCTAGGTATCTCCCTTTTTTGGTCTTCAGAGCAGTGATCCTGAGTCTTACATACTTCCAGCACATCCTCTTGCCCTCTTCAACATATAGTTTGACCCTCCAACTTCATTCAGAAATAAGAACAGAGACAGCACATACCCTCTGTCACCCCCCCACCCCCAGCCCACGTCCACAGCTCCAACTTCATCTCCATATTCACCTCACCTATCTTCCTCTAAGGAGCAAGTCCAGAAATGGACTTCCATTTCTCAACCCTAGCCTCATATTCTTTTCTTGACTGACTTCCCTTCTCACTTCTGCAGCTCTGATCCATGCATGAGTCATCTCCTCCAAAACTCATAATAGCATTCCTGTCCTGTTTCACCTTTCTACCTTCAACCTGAAAGTATCAAGTCATCTTTATTCTCCAAACCATTCTTCCAACCCCATCTCCCATTCCCCAACCTCCTGTACTTAAAAGCAAACACTTACTTGGGAGAATATTAGTTCCTCTGCATGACAGTTTCTCTTTCTCTTGTTTAAATCTCATGTTACAGGGTTTTGAGTTTGAACACGGTCCATCCATTTCAACTGTTTTAGTGCTCAGTGATGAAGTCTGAATTGCCAAGTCTGCAGTTTCATTCATCTTACCTAGTTAAAGTCTCACCACAGCCTGTCCGCCTTTGAATACTCCTCCTTGCACTCTTAACAGTTCAGCCCCTTCTCTCTTGCTTTTCTTCCTTCACCTTCTCCTGCCACTTCTAGATAATTCAATTTCCCACAAATTTTCGTCTCTAGTCTCTAAATTTCCTACTTATTCAATTTCTTCTGTGCAAACCACTTCTCTCCACCTTAATCCACACCAAAACTTCCCAAAATTACCCAAGTAGTTTCGGCTTGGTTTTTCACTCACCTAAGGAATCCAGCGTAAACAGATAGTTTCTTCAGTTTAGGCCACTTTCCTATTTCTTCTCCTCTATGCCTCAGCAATCGTCTGTTTACCAGTTTCAATAGATGTCTACTACCCTCAAGATTAGAATACATTCAATCCAGTGTCCTTACTGTTAGGAAATCCATTCTAAAGTATTTAAAAGTAGTTTGTTTTTAAAGGACAGGTAAATAAAGTTAGTGTAGTTTATACTACCATTCTTCTGGTATCAACTTACCCTATGTATTAGCAAGTCTCCCCCAAGAAAAGAACTAAAACCAAACACACATAAAGAAGGACTCACAACTGAGCTCCAGACACACTAAAACTGCTGCTGGCCCCTGATCATTCTCGGTACCATTCTTAGGTACCCTGAGTTGATACTGGTCCCCTGTAATGGTTCTCAGCTGAAGTCCATACATCTGAACACCTACCTTAAACAAATGAATTATAAATGGTGGCTAGGTTACAACATGACCCTAAAAATGCATATCTCATCCAAAATGTGGTGTAGACAAAAGTTTCTGTCCCATCCAGACCTGTGGTCATTCAGTCCCAAATAAACACACAGAGGCTGATATTAATTATAAACTGTTAGGCATATTGCTCAGGCTTATTTCTAACTAGCTCTTAATAGTTAAGTTAACCTATAATTCTTGTCTATGTTTAGCCATGTGACTTGGTACCTTTTCTCAGTAAGGCATTCTCATCTTGCTTCCTCTGCATTTGGCTGGTGACTGACTCTCTGCCCCTAGTCCCAGAGTTCTCCTAGTCTGATTGTACTGCCTAGACTTACTGCCTGGCTACTGGCCAATCAGTGTTTTATTAAATTAGTATGAGTGACAAATCTTTACATTGTATAAGAGCATTATCCCACAGCAATGTGGTTCATTTTTAAATATAATACTGAACAGTGTTTTATTTGTGCTAATGCAGATGCCTTTGGGAAATGAAGGCTTCATCCAAAGCCTGATTATTACCTTTGTGGAGAATACTGCAGAGACTATAAGATGTCTTGAGATTCTCTGACATCAAGAATATACTTGCTGTTCTAATTTATGTACACATATTATAGGCTAGAACATACTAGTCCTATCTATTACATCATACATGCAATGATAAAAAGAAAGTCTTTGAATGTAAAACCAAGAAAGTCCCCTTTAGTGCCTGTTTATGAATAAGAAACCCCAGAAAAGTATCAAGAGAATATGTGTTATTCTGTGCGATTTGTGTTTATTTATCTTCAAGGTGAGGGCTCCCTATATAGCTTAGCCTTGTACTAAATCAATCAATCTCAGTCTCAACTGATGTTACTATCCTCTCTCCCTCTCCCCCTGCCCCACACATTCACACACAAACTGAACTCAGGGCCTAACCCATGCTAGGCAAGTTCCTGGCCCCTGACTTACATGCCCAGTCTCTGGTTTCATGTTCTTGAACCTTCATTCTTATGTGTGTCACCCTCTGAGTTTGAATTACCTAAGTGACAGCAGCAACAGAGGATCCTATACAAGGAGAGTCTAAGTATTACCTACCTATTGATAATGGGACAGAGATATTTAATAACAGTTACTCATCATCCAAGTACAAAAATCAGTCCCACACCATTTAGGAAAAACAACGTTCTCAATGGCTTGTTAAATTTGCTTATAGATACAAAAGACTGTTTTCAGATACAGACCTCAGTCCACACCTTGATACTCTGTTTCATAGAACCATTAACTTCTGGATGCCAAAGAAAATCCTGGGAGAAATGTTAACAATAAAGAAAAAGCAAAAAACAAAACAAAATAGACTTTTATTTCCATCACTCCAAATAAAAATCAACACTTTCTTACAGAGCACTTAAAAGTAAAATGTCAGGTTGCCTACGACATCTTTAGTCATTTCAGTTTAGCCAAGCGTTCTATGACAGTTCATCTCCTCTACTCCCCACATTTGAGCAGAAAAATCCTTACTCAAACCCCAGAACTGTCCTCACAATAAAATGTGGGATCCCTTGCACTTGTTGAGAAGACACAGACTGTGGCCTCTACCAGCCCCTCTGCTGCTCCCACCCTTTCTCTCTAGGACCCTCTTGGTTCCCTGTCAGCCCCAGAAGGCGCCTGTGTGCTCCATGTCTGGGGTTTTTGCACATAATGCTTTTTCCCTGGGCGCGGCTCATCCTCCTTATCCTTGAGGCTTTGACGAAAGCACCATTTGTACAGAAGGAAAACTACTTTCAGCTCCTTCCTCTGTATAGGACTTCTGCCCTGCTCTTTCCTTGCAATTACCCTACCCCACTTTCATTTATGTAGGACTAGAATGTCCTGGAACTTTTTTAAGCTAAGGACATTTTTTTCCTGAATCCCCAGTTAATTCTCACTGTGAATGAGAATTCAGAAAACGTCCATATATTGGTTTTAAAGTATGTGATATTAATAATTTATTAATTTTAAATTACGGAGCAAAACAATAAAGCTAAAGTGCTGCCCTCTTTCAAGCATATCTATTTTTTAGAGGCATGGTTTTACTTTTCATCCCAGGCTAACTTTGAAATTCATCCACTGCAAGGCTGGGATCCCAAGCATGAACCACTAGCTTGGCTTCCAGAATTTCCTGATGCTTATATTTTGAAACAGATTCACTTTATCTTCAAAGCTCGGTGTGACAAAAGACATTCTCTACAAGAGGCTTCAATCATCTTGGGTAGATACTGTCTCCTCCATCTTTACTGATGCATGAGGAAGCTGAGTCTTTGGCCACCTCTCTGAGGCTGTGTAGGTCTGATTCTCGACTCTATGGAAGACACAAAGGTCTGTGATCCCTGCCCCCCCTTTATTAAAAAGGTATTTTTTTACATGATCTATCCTGATTACTTCTCTTCCTTTACTTTTCCCAATTCCTCCCCACCTCCCTACATATATTTATTAATGAACATTAATCCTAAACTCACACTGGTTTCAAATTACTATACAAGATTATTGTTTCCTGGATAAAAATTTGAAAGACCAAAATTTTCTATTTTATTACATAAAAATATCTATAGACATTCATTCTACTATTTTACTATCTATACGTATTTTAAAGAATACACTGAAATGTATTTACTATGGATAAAATGTACAGACTATTAGTTGATCTCCAAATAAATTTGCCTTTGACATAGCTTCAACATTAGTAACATGAACTTACCACTTTAACTGATGCAGTCTTGTCTTCAAAAGGGATGTTTTCGTGCTGCCACAGGAAGAAGACAGCAGAGAAATATTAATTTATAAATTCATCAACTTACTATCTCCCCAGTGAACAGTTTGTTTCTTATGTATAGAGCTTTGCCCTACATTGAGGTAATAAAGATATTCTCCTATTATTTTTTCCAAAAAGTTTTAACGTGTTGATCATTCTAAATTCACCTAGAAATTATTTTATTTGATGGTATGAGGTAGGGATCTAATTTCAGTTTTTCCCATGCATATTAGCAAGTACTTCAGCAAAATTAATTAAATAGACCTTCTTTTATGTAGGACTCGAGCAGTGTGTGAGTGTGTGAGAGAGTGTGTGTGTTTGTGTGTGTGTGTGCTGTACTACTTAGTAGTCTTTCTATGCCAGTGTAGCTCTACTCCGTTATAGCATTATCCTTATTACTACAGTTAAGATAAAGCTTCATATTAAAGAACAGATCCTTATTCTGAAGATTTGCTGGCATTACTGGTGGTGTGTTGCCCTTCCTTATAAAATGTAAAATCAATCCAGCAGTTCCACAACAAATTCAGTTAGGATTTTACTGGACTGATATTGAACCTATAGATCAAGCTGCTTAAAGCTGACATCTTTTTACTAGGAGTCATCTCACCAAGGACACATCTAACACTGAGTCAGAGCTGTTTTTGTTTTTGAAGACAGGGTTTCTCTGTGTAACAACCCTAGGTGTGCTGGAACTTACTTTGTAGACCCAGGCTGGATTCGAACTCACAGATATCTTCCTGTTTCTGCTTTCCAAACTCTGGGATAAAAGGCATGCACCACGATGCCTGGCAAGTTATACTAGTTTAAGAATGTCTTTCAGCAAAGTTTTATAGTTCTTGTGCATACTAATATCCCATATTTATTGGTTGGCCTTTGTTCTTTTTGGTAGTTCATACAGTATAACTTTTAAAGTTCTAGCTCCATATTACTTCTATGTAGACAATAACTGAATTTTAACACCTTTGAGTTGTGCAAGTAATATTTATATATCTGTCCTATCATCAGCTCCCCTCCTTTGTCCAAGTACGTAACTGTACCATATGGACTCCTGAGTTTTCTTCTCTCCAAACCTTACATTTTTACATTTTTTCAACTACTACTACTAACAAAATGTTGAAGAGAGGCAGTAATAATGAACATCATTGACTTTCCCCTGATTTTAATGAAGATGTGTCTAACATTTCACCATTAAAAAATTAACTGTAGGCTTCTAAAACTTTTATCAAGTTCAGCTCCAATAAATTGCCAAAAAGAGACGACTGGCACCAATTTCCTGACACAACGGAGACATGCTTCTTAGTGGAGTAACGTGGCTAAAAACCAGCCACAGACTCTCCACAGTGGCCAAGTAAGTTGAGGCTAAAAACCAGCAATAGACTCTCCACAGTGGCCATCTAAGTCCCAACCATAGACTCTCCACAGTGACCAACTAAGTCCCAGCCATAGACTCTCCACAGTGACCATCTAAGTCCCAGAATAGACTCTCCACAGTGGCCATCTAAGTCCCAACTATAGACTCTCCACAGTGACCAACTAAGTCCCAGCCATAGACTCTCCACAGTGACCAACTAAGTCCCAGCCATAGACTCTCCACAGTGACCATCTAAGTCGAGGCTAAAACACTGCAAAGTCAAGAATGTCCAAGCTCAGCCATGTTTACTAGTTTTGTTTGCTTGTCCCTCCTTCACCAAGAGCAATGGGAAAGTTTTCAATTATAATACACCTCACAGTTTTTAAATCTTCTTAGTGATTTGACCATTTGTCATTAGAAAGCAACTTTCTGTGTTGGTAATATTCTTGCCTAAATATTTATTTTCTCGTTTTAATATAACTTATTTTCTTCAGCAGGCATTCACTGACTACTCTTTTTGTAACTAAAAGTCTTTCCATTCTTTATTTTAGGAACACTTTAGGAAAGTGTTGTTTTCAGAAAGAAATCTGGAAATCTGTGCTCAGTTTAAATTTTTGGGTTACTCATATTTATTTTTATTTTAAATAGTTCTACCATCTTGCTTGGTTTCTACCTTCTGTACATATACGTTTTTAATGTATGAACAATCTTTGTAAAAACGTATTTTTTTAGTTTTTAATGGTGGTGGTGCATGCCTTTAATCCTAGCACTTGGGAGGCAGAGGTAAGCAGACCTCTGTGAGGCCATCCTGATATACAAAGCATGTTCCAGGACAGCCAGGGCTACATAGAGAAACTCTGCCTTGAAAACCAAAANAAAAAAAAAAACCAACCAACCAAACAATCCCCCCAAAATTTACATATACAACATAAATGATGTATTTATGTGTATGTTACATTTGCGTATATATGTACACATATGTGTATAAAATACATACTTGGCACCAGACTCAGGGAGATGTTATTTGCTTAACTGTTTCTCTGCTGTGTTTGGAATTGGAATTTATACCTCTTAACTCTATTCAACAACAACAAACACAGGATAGGCAGCGTCTGCCTCCATGGTGTGTGGGGAAAGGGACTATACAAAATATAATCTGGCAAAGGTTTGCTCAGAAGTTGAAATGAGTTGTTTCCTTGATATCTGTATCTTTAGAACTGGGACATACTGTCTTTTCTTGTTTCTTTTAAAAATGTATTTAAGTTAAAATGCATCTTGTTTGATAATTTACAGGATGACTGGGTATCCTTAGAAAAATGCTGCAAACTTAAGTATTCCACTAGGAAATAAAACGTTTCATATTGTATATCATTTTATATATGTGTAGAGTAAGCCATTGTAGTTTCTCAATAACTAACAAACTCAATATACTGACTTCCAGAAGGAATTCTAAACCTATAAATATTAAACTGTTTCTTTGAAATCAAATTTTGTGTGTATAAATATTAATGGAATGTATGTTTACAAACACCAAACAATATATAGCTAACGTCACTGTTTTCTATTATTCATATAAGGAACAGTTTCTAAGGATATAGGACCCACTATTGTCACCACTCTGTGAAAATCTCCCATTTCTCAGTTCTGCACCACCAGGAAAGTTCATGTGACAGGCAGATTCCCATTGCAAACTCATGAGCTGCTCCTGTTGCTCTGCACTGTGAGCCTGCACCATCCACCCTCTGCCACTTCCTCTCCCTGTATGGAACCACATGCTGTTTGAAGACAGGATAGAAAAAGACATATAATAGAAGGGTATAGCAGGAGAGCTCACTCCCCCAAATTAGCTAATTAGTAGATGGAAAGATAGTAATCCTTGTCAGTTTTCATGGCAAGGTCTATTTTAAAAATGAGAAAGTCCTCATCAAAGGAGCAGAGATATATGCGCTACTGTCTCTGTTTAGAGCTCAATGCCAGTGTCAGGAGGGCTGCAGAAGGCAAGATGCCAGTGTGCACTGCTAACTACAGTATATACTGAAACACTGGAGCAAGAATAAATAACACTGGATGTTTATAGTCTTTCACTCAATATTTGTACTACTCTGCACTAAAATTTTTAAGTAGAGTTTTTACTCAACAAAGTAAGTGGAAATGCCTTTTCTTAGTTCAAAAAAATTAAGAAAACTAGAAAAATCTAAAAAAAAAATGGGGTCAATACCTGGAATTACATATAGCCACTCAGTAATATGTGGCTCCTAAAGATAGTTAAGTCGATACACAGTAATATGGTGAACTATGATAAGAAGTGGGAGAAAGCAAGATATAAAATTATATTTTGAAAGATTATGATATATTAAATATACTAAAAACAAAAACATATTAAACAATATATTAATTAAACATATTAGTTAATAATTTAAAACATGTTAAAATATGTTAAAAGCTGAAAAGAAATGTGTCAGGATATTAACAAGGCTTGAGGTACTCTCTCCTTGTCTCCTTATTAAGAGGTTTCACTAAGTTTCCATGAGGAAAACTGATTCTTGAACACAGTCTTGACAATACCTGAGCCGCCATGTCTTTTTACCCGTTGTCTATTACAGCAAATGCTCCCTCCTCCACCTCATGTTCCCGGAATCAAATGAGAAGGGTCATCTCCCCACTATCAGTTAGCATGCTCCTCCTGTAGATACCCACTTGATAGTGTCTGAACCAGCATGGGGAAGGCACAGGATGAGGGGGAGTTACCTTATTTCCTTCTTCTTTAAACTGGGGGTTAATTATTTTTACAAAAGAATAAAATAATTGACGGATTCTGGAATCTCCAATAAATGCAATGTGTTTATCTACAAGGCAATTCTTTGCTTCACTGAAATTGAGAAAAAAACATTAATTAAAACAAAGTCAACCTAACTGAAGTTGAAAGAACATGATTTAATGTAAAACAAAAAACAAATAAAACAGAAAACCAGCACAAACTGTTAGACAGCCAATCACACAACTTTAGAATTAGGTAGCCAAGTCTGTTTAACTTGCTAGCCTATGTCCTTATTACCAACTAACTCAGTAAGACCACATGCGTTAAACAACCGAGAAGCACCCTAACACTACTGGCCTTTATCCCATTGCTCAGTGCTGAGGGCTCAGGAATCCAGGTTACAGAACACATCCGCTCCTGACACATTCTGCCCTCATTACCTGTTATCTCAGATAAAGCTATTTGGTCAAAGCCCTTCCTCTAAAGCTGAGGGGCAGCTCCAGGCCAGGCCAGCTCTCTATCAGGAAGTCTCCACCCACCTGCAAAGCACTGTATCACCTTCATGTTTGCTTCTCAATACATATTAAGAATTATGCAAGGAAAGAAAACAAGCAATATGAAGACATTTTACCTCATTTTGTATTTATGCATCATACAACTGTGAGGTTGCCAAACTTTTTCTCCAAGAAATCTGCCACTTGAGAGAAGGTATTCACATGAATCATTGCCTATAACAGTAAAACACCATGGTGTTGTAAACATTAGTTTACTTATTTTTTATAGTTTGTGTATTCTGGTCTTATTCAGAGTCCTTGAAATCAGGAAGTAAAGTTTTCTAGACTTCCTTATGTTTTCCAAAGGCACACAAGTGTTTCACAGAAGCATGGCACACATCAACATGTCAGCAAGCTAGAGGAAAAGAGCCACTTAGCCTTCCCACTTCCTGTAAGGGACTTCTTTTCTGTCTGTTGAAAATAATTCTTCTCTCATACAACACATTCCAACTGGCATCCCTCCCTCCCCTCCTCCTAGTTCTACCACCACCTCCCCTCTTCCCCAGATCTACTCCTCCTTCCTTTCCTCTTCAGAAAAGAGTAGGCCTCCAAGAGATGACAGCCAGATAGGACAAAATAAAATACAATAAGCTAAGGCAAAACCCCTCATATTGAGGCTGGACCAGGAAACCCAATAGGAGAACAAGAGTCTCAAAAGAAGGAAAGAAGGTCAGAGACACATCTTCTCCCACTGTTTGTAGTTCCACAGAAACACCAAGCTAACAGCCATAACATATATGTAGAGAACCTGGTGCACACCCATGCGGGCCCCATGTTTGCTGCCTCAGTCTCTGTGAGCCCAGATGAGCTCTGCTTAGTTGATTCAGTGGGCCCTGTTTCCTGGGTGTCCTCCATCCCCTCTGACTTCTACAGTCTTTCCTTCTCTCTTCCACAGTGTTCCCTGATTTCAGAGGAGAGGGACCAGTTTAGACTCTCTCTGCATGAGGTCTGACTGTGGGTCTCTGCATCACTTCATCTGCTGCAGGAGGAAGCCTCTCTGGTGCCTACTAAGGACTTCTAACCCCTAGATGCTGTGGTCACCGTTTTGATGGTTTCTTCTAGCTCCACTTTCTTTCCTCAGACATCAACTCAATCTGAAATAAGTTTTAGGGCATTTTATCAATTTGTTTCTGACTGAGAAAAATAAAGCAGAAGGGCTAAAAGAAAGCCTTTGGAAATGACTCCCATCACAACTACATTTCTGCATTAGTATCTAGAAACCTGGTTTAAACCTAGGGTTAGAGTTCCTGGCTAGGATCCCTCTGGCTCTGCATAAACCGGGAGAACCGTTCTACATCCTTTGGTCATTTTATTTTACCTTAACCAAAGACCCAGGACCGAAAGGATGAAAGGGGAGATATTTGCATTAACTGCGGATTATAGGAAAATAGGAGTTAAAGTTAATCTCTAGTTTCTTATTAACAGTTAACAGCATGCTAAAATTGGTTTATAATCATGTTAGGTCAGGCTAAGTGCTCCAATAAAAGGACCACTGCAGAGCTGACAAACACTCAGTATGGAGGCATTCAGGGTAAGGCTCAAGGAACTCAAAGATGGCTGTTGTTTCTGTTTCCTTGGAGGCTGGATCCAACCAGGGCTCCCTGCATGGCACAGGAGCAGTCCACCGCTGGACTACAACCTTGCCCTCACACCTTTTTTTTCTCAGTCTAGTTATTCATTTGTCTGGACTGCCATAATACACACCAGAAGGATAAATGTTCAACACAAAGTGCTGTTGCTTCAGTGTCCCAAACAAAATAGAAGGGAGAACTCACAACGCTGCCATCTTACTGGTGAAAACTGTAACAAGTGCAGGGTACCAATGACTGAGTTTTTCTAGTTGCAAATGTACCTTCAGCAAGTTTTTTATTTCAAAGATTCTAACAAGCTATACTAGATATAAATAGTTCTTAATTCTTTCCAATTCTTAAAATATAGTTCTAGATCCTCCCCCCCAAAAATTAAAGCACACAAATAACCAAAAATGAATAAAGGAAGGATTACAGAAAAACACAATTAAGCTATTTTCCTAAAAACACTCTTCTGCATGTATTATTTTATGATAACCCTAGAGCAAAACTATTATAAATTAGAGTATGTTTAAAATGAGAACAAAAAATTGATATTTATTGCATTTCTACTTTTTCAGATATACATACAAAACCAACTGGTGAGTTAGTAGCAACTACTTTTTAGAAAATATGAGTTGCGAAAGTGAGGTATCCAATCTGTGGGTATTCCTATCTTTCTATTTTTTAATAAAAGACTAAACAAAAACAGTCATTTTTGATCAACTCTCAGTGTCTCCATGTGTGCAGATGAAGTGACATGCCCATAGCTTAAAATAGTTAATTTCTTCTCCAGAAATGCTTTTCATTCTTGGTACAACTGCCAACATTTGGCTCCTTGGGCCATCTACTGAAAAACAACAGGTCTAATGTCCTGAACCCATTTTAGAAAAATCCTATAGCAAAGGGAACTTGAAGAGATCAGTAGCCAAGCTCTACCAACAGGGCACTCCAGAGACAAAGAGTCTCTCAGGGAACAACCTTCTTTCATATGCAAGTGAAAGCTAGCTGGTGATTGACTTTGCTAAACATGTAAGAGTGGCTTATTCACATTTAACAAAATAAAAATAACAGGAATAAGTACTCACACAACCTAATTAAAAATAAATTAACATGATTTACAAAATTCTCTAAAACTCCATATTCTAAAGCACATTCTCTTAGGAAGGAAATGCTTTCAGATCAGATTACTAAATGTATACATAGTTGTTAAAATAAGACAATGTATCACTTTTTTATTTTTACAATATGCAAACCCTTTTAAACTGCATCAAAAACAAAAAAAGGAATCTCTAGTTGCTATTTTCAACTGTCTAATATAAATCTGATAGTTATTTTAATTTAACCAATTTAGACTATAAAGAACTTGGAGAAATCAAAGTAGCAATACAACTTTTAAAGACAATTCCCAAAGAGCTGGCTCCCATGCTCAGACTATCTAGATGAATGGCTATCTTCTTCCTTATTCTGTTATTCTTGGTATAATCTTTCTGGTTAGTGAATACAGATACTCCAGTTCTTATGCATGGTATTTTCCCAACAACAGAAAGGAAAGCAAGAACAAACCAAATAAATAAGCACACCAAGAAACTAAAAACGCCAGTAACAAATAAGAACAGGCTTCATAAATAACCAGTTGCTTTTCAGACTGAGTCGCCGTGCAGTTGTGTTGCCCTACTAGCAGCCCTAAAAGCACCGGCTCATACAGCATACATTCATTATGTTCTATAGAAGAATATGTCTAAGATTCAGCAAGTTTATTCTGTGCTGAAAACATCACTTAAATCTTTCTTTAGAGAGCTGAGCATCCTAATCCTAACATTTGAAAGCAGAGGCAGGGAGATATTTAATATTGACATTTCATATGCTTAGTGATGGAAAGAAAATCAATTTCAAAAAACTTAAGACATTGAAGTACATTAATTTTACCACTTTAAAGCTTTTCCAGCCTCTGGTCAGAAATCATGTGTTTACTTCAGAACCACACAATAATGGACATTTTAAAGGATGTATTTTAAAACTCATTCAAACATATTATAAGACATTAATAATTCAAAAAAACCTCTTCTTTGTAAAGTTGAGATTAGAGCACAAAATTTCCTTAGAATCACAACTGAACCAAATGCAGACAGAAAAATAAGAGAAAATAAATTCTGGATGTCTACTCACCAAATAGGTGTTTATGGAGTTCCTACTGTGTGCTAGGCTCTGCCTATTGAAAAACAGTTAAGATACACTTGGAAGCTCAGTGTGTGTGTGTGGAGAACATCAAGTCTTGTAAGCACAACACGGTAAGCATGTACAAGTTGCTCTGGAAGAGACTGGTTCCTCCTCATTCCTACTTCTGTGAAGGTAACATTTGAGTCAAGCATTGAAAAGAAGCCCCGAGAATTGTAATTCAAGGGAAGGGGGGATATTGCAGGTAGAGAAAAGCAGCAAAAGCAAGAGTACTTTTACACTGTAAGCTTAAAGCTCAGGAAGAATGGGCAGGAAATTAGGTAACAAAAGCAAGCCTTTTGAAGTTCTATACTGCAACTTCAATATTATCACTTGGTCAGAAAAAGAAAAACAATGGGGAACCTCTTTACTGGTAGTAAATTAGTCCTTTTAAATTATCTAGCATTAGTATTTTAAATTAACGTCATCTTCCATAAACCTTCCACCAAGCTCCCAGAAAGGCAGACTATAACATAATGGCACCAGGCTCTCTAACTAGTCCTAAATCACAGCTCAGCCACTGACAAGTCGTATATTCTCAGGCAATTTACTTAACTTCGTCTTTAAAATGTAAATAATTCTCTAATTCACAGAATTTATGACACATTTTTTCATAGCAGGAAAAAAATGTTACCAATTAAACTTTGACATGCAATCAAAGTTTTAGACTCTTCTTGATTACAGAAATGTTGAGGGGGGAGAGATGAAATACTGTACCTCATAGATGCTATAAAGATGAAATGAAGTAGGGAAAACCTTAAACATTACCTGCATACAGTAAGTGCTCAATTTAATGCACAGAATTGGGAAGCTTTACTTTCCAAAATGTGTAATTCTTTTATGTTGAATAACTTTCAAACCAAGAGGTGTAGGGATGTGTGTGTGTATGTGTGTGTGTCCGTGTGTGTGCGAACTCATTCTACCTTGATGCATGTTCATACCCACACACCTAAGCCCCTGATGTGGACTATACCTCCACCATCCATCTAAGATAGGAAGCCCTTTCTTGTTCCAAAAATTTCTATGTGGTTCAAGTGCATGTTTATATGTGAAAGGCACTGCATCTGACATGGTTTGACACAGCCAAGACATGGATGGCTAAAATGTTCCTGGTAAGACGTTTATTTTTCCCAGACTCTGGTTCAAGTTCTTGATACTGAGTCTGTTGCAAGTGCCCACGCCAGGTGTACTGCTTCCCACTCAAAGCAGCAGGGAGGCGATGAGCCACTGCTGGAGGAGGCTTTCCAATCTCAGATTGCTACACTGACTCAAAGGGCCCATCTTACATTCTAGTTTCTCTGCTGATGACAGATCTTAATAAGATGTAATATCAAAAATTAGTGTTCCACGTTATCAAAGACAACAAGCACAAGGAAGAAATTGTATGCAAGCTGGTTGTTTCCATCTAGGACAGCAGCATTACAGTTAGGAACCTCAGCTCTGCCCGCGTCACAAACACAAACTGAACCAGACTACAGTCGGCTCATACCAAACCAGCATAAAATAACTTATATTTAAAAGAAACTTGTTTTCCAAGTTATCAAAAGTCAGTGCACCAACACTGTTAAGTGTATTTTGTATATGAAAATGTAGGCTTTCTTGATGGCGGCTGTAGACGAACCAAGGCTTTACCAGGTCATCTGCTAGGACTCTGTAGAGGATTGCATGAGAATGGCCACAAGAATACAAGGGATCTATCTTTTTCAATTTAATATATTTATAACATAGCAATCCAGTTATGGCGCTTAAGTATAGGATCTGATAGACTCAAGAGCGGGCAGAAACAAAGCACTGAGTTTGATCAAAGTGGCCTCCACTTTGAGAGATTGCCTGAAACGAGGAGGGAGCTCGGATTCTAGGACCCCAGTGACTGCAGATTTCGCTAAAGGGGTTGTAAAGTATAAATGGGTCCGGCGCTAATGTACACCTATCCACACTTGACTAATTATCTCAGTCACCAAGAGCTGTCCAGATAATGGCTTTGGTGGTACCAAGTGTCAAAAATAAAAGATCCTATCATTATTTACCTCCTACTCTCAGTGTCTGTCCTGGTGGCATTTTTCATAAGGGGGAGAAATCAATCAAAAAGACAAGCAAGTATCTCTTGATAAATGAAGAATAATTCCTTTCCAGCTTGCTACCTCTATCTAGACCCATATTGAAGGCCAGCTTTCAAAAAGTTTACTACTTGCTTCGACTGCCCATGTCTGTCAACTCCCAACTTCTTCAAACAAGCAAGCAAGCAAACAGACCAAAAAAAA
>LOJH01027140.1:5401-18162 GCA_001685095.1 Ellobius talpinus
GTGTGTGTGTGTGTGTGTGTGTGTGTGAGAGAGAGAGAGAGAGAGAGAGTGCTTATATAAGAGATAAACAAGAGGAATTCAAGTCTAAGTTCTAAACCATAAGGATCAGGTTTGACTAAGGAAGGCAAGGCTGTGGAGCAGACTAATACTGATGACTTCTCTATGAATCCTTCATCTGCTAAATTCTAGAGCAAGGATTATTTTTCAGAACTAGGTAGTTACAGGTTTGTGGTAGGGGGAGGAGTAGATACTGCAGATTCATGACATAGTGCTAATCATGCTTGTTATTTTTAATATTATACAATGACTTTTGTGGTCTTTAATAACTTGGAGTCCAAGAAAACACTGACTTTCGCTTCTGTCCTAGGAATGTTTATGCTATATTAAACAAAGGTTGGAAATGGCAAGCATGATTAAAATGTGTGTAAGTAAACCCATATTATTTCTTTTTGCTAATATATCTAAAATTACAGCATTTTTATAGATCATCTATGTACTACCTTTAATATCATAAATTTGACTTTGGCAATAAAGCAACCATCTAATAATTACAAGTCTATATATTGTACTTCTTTCTGGAAGTTACCAACAATTAATAATCTACTGTTTTCAGTAAAGAGTTAAATCTCTAATTTTCCACCGTTGGAGAAAAGATTCTTTTTAAGAAGTTCTGAAAAAAGCAGATGTGAAAACATAAACATATGCTATATGTGATAATGCTTGATTATCCTCTTACTGGATCTGTGCCTGTTTTCCTATTCGGACACTAGTTATCTAATCTCAAATTTCCCAGTGTCTTTGGCAGAAGATCATAGTGAATCACACAACATGAATTCCCTTCCATCCAATAACATACATCGATATACTGAGATTGATACATTTCCTTCTGAATTTTGTCAGTATGCTGAAAGATGGGAGGACTAAAGTAAAAGTGAACAAGCAAAACTTTATTAATAAAGACCACTTTAGAAGATTTAGACCGTCCATGGCTACAATGGGAAGATTATCAGAAGGAGGAGGAGGATGAAGAAGGGAATCTATGCTTGTGAAAAGGTGATGAGTTCATGATCACAAGTGTTCAAGCCTGGAAGCTAATCCTCAGAACCATCTTTGGTTCATTCATCAATGGTTGTTTAAAGACATCTCCCTGGCTTTCTTAATTCCTGGTAATAATGTCTTTTATTTTTGTGGCCAAGACCTTCCTCACTCTAGGCACATGACTGTCATGGGTTCCTCATTGACCAGTCACCTTCCCTTGTTGCTTTTGATTTCACTGGGCACCTTATTAGCAACTGAGATGCTAAACATAGAAAAGAAATAGTTTCCCCCACTCATCTCTTCAGTCCCAAGCAATTAGAGCCTATTGAAGAATCCCTTTGTTTTGTTCTAGTGAGGCAAAGTTTTGCTTTTGGAGAGGCCTTTTAGAAGCTGAGATGAACCACTCCTCCAACACAAATTTTACATGAAAATTCCGGAAGTCCCTAAGATTCTTTGCAGAGAATACATCAAGAAAGCAAGCGGTTATTTTTGGAATCATTACAACTTCCTTTAAGAAGTGAAGCACAAGACATGTGAACTGCTTAGAAAGTGCGCTGAATGATGGTTCCTGCTATAAATAAAGCTGCCCAGCTGTTGAGGAAAATTTCCCATAAACCTCACATAACAAAGCTTGCATTTTGCTGAAATATCTTTAAAAGTTCTGTTGAAAAGAAACAGAAAGAAGCATATAGAACATACTAGCAAATTCTAAAAAGAAATCATGAAAAGCACTGCCTAATGTCCCATGATAGTTAGTTATCTGCTGTGAATAGCTGCAGAGAGAGAATAGTAACTGCAGTCGGATTGTAAAGTGGAAATGAAATCAGATTAATATCCCTGAAGGGAAGTGTCACTACTAGGAAAATTGCCAGCTAAAATTTGATGCTTTGGCAATTTCAGAGACTTCTAGATAGACTACTTAGTGGACATTGGTCTTAATCTATTCAATTTGTTTTACTGCTGGTCCTTTAAAACTGCTTCATGAATCTCCCTTTGATTTATGAAATTCAGCTGTTTTCAGCAGTGAAATTGTGAACAAATAAGGCTATTGAAGGTCATCTCTATCACTGTCTTACAGTACATGTTTGTGTGCTCCTGACCTTTGAGCATTAATACAATGGCTGAACATCATGATTTTTGAAAGGTGGAGATTTATGGTGTCCAATTCATAAAAATGCATCATCCTGATTCCACCAACAGAGTAATTAGTATATGACATTTTTTTCAAGTTGTTTATTGCTTCTAAATTCTGGCCATACTTTGAGATACAAGAGGTATCTTATTGTTTTTATAATTCCTGTGAGACCACAACCTGACACAAAGAAGTGTTGCAAATAATAAAAGAATTCCAGCAGTTCCAGTTGTATTAAAGGGCTTATAGGAGTGTTGATCAACTCTACAGATTATATGACACAGTAAATGCAAAAGAACGTATTTATACAGAGTACTGGCAAACTAGTAAGAAATCGTTTTTAAAGCAAGATTTTACTGACTAAGACAGCAGAGTGAAAAACAGCTTAGATAAACTACATCATGCAAAGGTCATGGAATGGTTTTTTTTGTGTGTGTGTGTGTGTGTGTGTGCATGTGTGTGTGTGCTAGAGGTTAACCTCAGTGTTGTTTCTGAGGAACCCTTGTGTTTTGCTTGAGACAAGTCTCTCTAGGACCTGGGACTCTCAGGTCGGGTTTTGTTGTTTGGTCAATGAACGCAATGTCTACACCTCTATCTGCCTTCCCAGGTCTGTGATTATAAACACACACCACCACGCTCAGCTTTTTCTGTAGGTGTTGGGGATGGAACTTTGATCACAATGCTTGTATAACAAGCATTTTTCTGACTGAACTATCTCTTCAACATGTGGCTTTTAAGTGTGATTGCTTATTGAAATTGAAATCTCTTGTCTTCAAACTCAAGCATCTGGAAAAATGAAAGGTAAAGCCCTACATAGGTAGATGGCAAGCAGGACTGAGATGACCTTAGAGTGAATCATGAAAGACACATGAAGATGTATTCATTGTTGAGGTTTGTCACCCAAGTCATAAGGACTTACTCTGTGCTGCTCTGGACCCTGTCAGATGACCATACCGTTCTAGCCCAACAAATCTTTGATATCCCTGTAATGTTTCTAGACTCAGATAATGAAACCATTACAATCCAGAAATAGTATTCATATCAATAAGAGGGTACAAATAGTTCTTTAGTATTTATTAGCTTTCTAGCGGCTTGTCATAAGGACCTGGATCCTACCACTAATAATTGTCATGAAACTGCTTATGTTCTGTGAGTTAGGACATTCATTTCATTTTGTGATTATTAAGTTAAAGGGACCAAACTATCCAGATATTGGTTTAAAAGACCTTGTTTAGAAGCAGTAGATCCAAGTCACTTTGCATATAAACTTAAAATTTGAGATTATAGTATGATTGTATTTCTCCCTTTCCTTTCCTCTCTCCAATTCCCATTCTACTTCAAACTAATGGCCTCTATTTTTTTGGGGGGGGGGAATTCTTTGAATTGTTAGAGAAAGGCTGCCTTTTCTCTTTCTAGCTGTCTTCAATTGACTACAATTTGTTGTGTAGGGTCAAGGCCTCATGAGCTTTTCTGTGTACAATTTGGCCCGTTCGTTAGTGTCATCTTTGTTCAACTCACAACTGGGCAGTCATGTCAGTGAGCCTTTGTGGCTATATCCTCTGGTGTTACTAGGATACACAATCTCACAGCAGACTCCTGATTCTCTGGCTCCCCAACACACACCACTTCTGCAATGTTCCCCAAACCATAATTTGCAGGAGTGTTTTGGAGATGTTTTTACTACATTTTGATGGGTTGTGGTTTTCTGTAATAGTCTCATTGTGTTGCAAAGTGATGTTTCCTCTATGAGCAGTGAAGACTACACTTACTTGTGGGTATAAAGACAAATGTTTATAGATTGTTTAAGGGGCTATACTGGTTTAGTATTAGTGGTTGTGTATTCTCCTCTAATAATCAATTAGACTTTTATGTTTAATAACTCTGTTTGAAATGGGAATGTCTAGGAGAAGCAACTGCAGCTAGAACTCAGCACCCACTGAGGATTGGTTCTAGGGTTCTCCTAGGGTACTGAATCCAGAGTTACTCAAATCCTTTATATATATATAAAAGTAGAGAAAATGTTTATAGCCTCGACCTAGCTTCTTTTATTTTTTAAATCATCTCTATGTGACTTAAAACACCTATTATCATGTAAATATTACACTAAAGTTGTTATACTATAATGTTAGGGACAAATATGCCTTTACTATATATGCATTTTTTCTTGAATGAATATTTTAAACCTAAGGTGTGTTGAATCCGTGGGTGTAGAACCCATAGGTTTGCAGGGTTGATTACATAGGTATTTGAATATCTCCTCACAGAGATCTTCCTCTTTCTCTCCTTTTTAACAAGAAGGGAATTGGAAAACAGGGAAATGACCGAGAGTTAGATAGGAAGCATTCCTTGAAACTAAGCTGTCACCCAGTCATTGGAACTGGCAATGGTACTCTTGGGTTATTATTTAAGCTATGCAGGCAACCCACTGGACTTTTCTCTTTTTTCTCAGCATCTTTCCCTTTAATCAGCAGTCAGACCCAGAAAAGAGGCCAGGTGCTAATACTCAGAAGGGGAGGTGCTGTTAAATGCTGCTATGGACTCATGTGGCTCCCTTCCCCATAAAGAGGTGAAGGGGCTGAACCTGAAGTCAGGCTCCGGGTAGTGAGGGCAGGCATGCTGTGTGGAGTGCCTTCAGGGGTGAAAGATCAATTTGGCTTTGCTGAGCCATGTCATCTGTGGCCGTGTTTAAGATGCTGACATGGCTTTGGTGACAGTTTGAAGAAATTTAACTGTTTTGAAAAGGTTAAAGGGGGCAACCGACCAGGAACAGAAAACAAAACAAAAGGCGGATTAAAAGCTCTGTAGCATGCCAGGAAGGGGTGTCAGTTGGTGACATTGCCAACACCCATTTCTTATTTTGCATGGGAAAAAATCAAAGAGGAATTGCACTCAAAAGCAAGCAAAGCTTTCTTAAAGGTAACCTTCTAGTGTAGATTCTTTCTTGTTAGTTACCTTGGCTTATACTGCAGCAAAAGTGTGGCCACTGCCAGTGGAAGACACACAAAGTCTATTTTTATCTGCTTTGAAGCAATAAGACTAATTAAAAATCCATTCATGAATGACCTTTGTGGATCTGTTGGGAATAGTAACTGTGTTTGGATCTTACTCCAAAAATAAATGAACCTAAAATAAACAATGACTTGTGACACCAATACAATGTAAATATAAACTTACAGTGAAATAAATTTATGAAAAAATGCCTCTGACCTATACTCCCAATTAAAAAAATCAGACACTAAGTTTCAGTATTCATGCCTTGACTGTTATTCATGTTTATTCAACCTTAGTGTAATTGAGTTTAGTAATCAGTTCAGCTGAGCAATGGAACTCAGAACAGAGCTGACATGGGAGGGTATCAAGACATTTCCCAGAAGCTTAGAATAATTGCATGAAGTAAAATTCTGATAGAATATTCCCTTACTTTTCTGAAAAAGAAATAAGGAAAAACACATTACTCTCAGATATATATGTGCACTTTGCAAAGATGTAGCTGATAATTAAAAATAAACCATAAATCTCTCATTTTTCATAGTATGAGTGTATGGATTATTAAAGATTTCAACTCATGTATACTGAATATCATCATGTACCTGTTCCCATTTAAAAGGTTCATTAATGAAATAAGAAATATCTTCTCTTAAGGAACTAAAACCAAGAAAAGGATCCCATCAGTGGAGGGGGAAAGAGGAAGAAGAAAATACAACGAATAATCCAGCCCATGTGCTAGAAGGTGAGTATTGTTATAGACCTCGAGGAAAAGCTGACGTTGGCAGGAACATGACAGGCAGGTGTAACTGTTGAATAGTGCCAGCCGGGTACATTTCAGCAGAAGTGCTTCTGTGCAGGGGCAGAAATGAAGGTGTTATGAACACAGAGTAGCTAATGCAAGACTTGAAGACTGTGATGTGGCCACAGGGACAGCAGGGACTTAAATGAAGAAAAGCAGGAAACAGCACCAGTGTATGGAAAAATCCTTTGATAGGATTTTGCTTTTCCTCCATGACAATAACAGCTACTGGAGGATTTTGAAGAAAGAAATGATGCAGCATGGCTGATATTTTTCATAGAAAATTCTGGTAAGGAGAACAGAACCAAGAAACTACCTTGGAAGAGATTAGCGACCCTGGAAAGATGGCTCCAGGTTAATGTGCTATAGTGAAGGTGATTAGAAGAGCTTAGATTCTAGATATGAATTTCTTCTTCTTCTGATTTAAGTACATATGGACTTATGGACATAGACTTAGACTTCACATCTAGTTGCTTATCATGATGATATATTATACAGTATACATAAAATCCAAGAAATTATTGTTGATCTCCTAATTAAACTCTAGATCCTATTCCTATGTCGCCAGTCCCTATGGGGTCTTCTTTTTCTGTATCAGTTAAGACCTTAACTGTCTTTACTTCTCAGCTCCAGAGTACGACTAGCCATGGGCTTTCTTTTCCCTTCAAACCTTGAATCATTTGAAGAGAACTCATAAATTACTTTGCCAAATAGCCATCAACTTGAAATTGATGTTTTCTCATGATTGTAATCCATTTATGCACTTTTGTCAAGAATATAACAGAAATAACTTGTAGTATTCAATGTATCCTATCAAGGAATTCATGATATTGATATGACTCATTACAGATAATGTCAACTTTAATAATTCTCACAATGGTATTTTTAGAATTTCTTCACTTGCAAACTTAATTATTTCTGAGGCTGCCACCTGTTTCTATCTAAATTTATGCCTGGAATTTGAGTATCCAATTTATCTTATCTTCAATAGTGATACATTTATTGCTTACATTTCTTTATTAGAACACTATTATATAGAAAGTTCTTTCCTTTCCCCTGAATATTTATTGATTCCTTTGTTTGTGGACTTATAAGCTTTATTTTATTCTGTGAGTTACAGATCTCATGCTGTTGTAGTCAGTGGTGGTGTGCACCTTTCAAGCCAGCACTTGTGAGGCAGAGCAAGGCAGATCTCTGTGAGCTAGAAGTCAGGACAATCTATAGAGTCAGCTCCAGGACAGTCAGTGGTGCACAGAGAAACCTTGTCTTGAAAAGACAAACGAACAAACTAATGCTGTCATTATTTTGTGTTGAAGTTATGCAATTTTGTTTTTAGAAACCTTTTCATACTGTCAACTTTGTCTTTCCACAACCCCTATATTCATTCTGGCCGTTTCTAATTTCTAGTACCACAAAATGTTCCAGGCTCTTGTGCGTCTTCCTCTCTTAACCTTGGAATCAACCACATGTCTAGTGATTCCCACCTCCTCTAATTGGAAAATGTCTTCTGAAAACCATGCTAGAGTTCTGCTGTGAACAAGGCCTGGAAAGTTTTTAGTTGGAAGTTCTTGTAATTTCTATTTCCATCTCCTCATTTGTTATAGGCTCATTTAGGCTGTTTAGCTTGTCTTGGTTTAAGTTTAGTGGTTCAAATGATTCTATATCCATCATCTGTCTTTCAATAATTTTATCTCCCATCACTCATCCATTTGTCTATCCCATATCTTTCAGGTCTCATTTATCTATGATTATGTTGTCTACTTGACAGATACTACAGTTAACCTGAGAAGAGAAAACTTCAGTTGGGAAATTGTTTCCAGCAAGTTGTCCTGTGGGCCTGTCTGTGGAGCACTGTTTTAAAATACGGGAGGATCCTGTCCACTGTGAACAATGCCGTCCCTAGGCAGGTTATCTTGGGTTGTATAAGGAAAGCAAGCAAAACAAGTCATGAAGAGCAAGCTGGTAAGCAGCATTCTTCCATTGTCTCTGTTTCAGTTTCTTCCTTGAGTTCTTGCTTTGGCTTCCCTCGGCGATGAACTTACCTGCAAGCAGACATAAGTAATTTCCTCCACAAGTTGCTTTTTCCCTTGTAAAATGATAATATTTTAGAAACAATACAACATCAACAGATGCACACATATAGCTTTGTTCGAGAGTGTAATTTAATGACATTTCTCTCTCCATTTCTTCTCTCCAAGTCCGGCAAACTCTTTATGTTGATCAGCATGTCAACAGAGATCAAACTAAGATAATCACATAGCCATTATCTGTTATTTATTTATAAACAATTTTATACATAAAATTACAATATCATCTGGCATCTGGTATCCATATCTGTGTACATGAGTGTATTTTTAAACATCATACATCTATCATGTATATATTCAATATATAAATGTATGTTATCTATTTATTTTACTAATATTTTTCTACCTATTTTCCATGTATTTATAATTTATCTATAATTTACTATGTATTTAAGAATAGGAATAATGGGAAAAGACAGTTTCTCACAATTGAAAACTGTAGTCCAATTAATAAAAACTCAGAGACAAAAGTTTGGGTTCAACTTTAAAACCAGAAAGGCAAAGCAGTCAGCCACTGGTTCTTACTTCTACCTCAGTCTGAAATGGTGTTCCTGCCTCCAGGAATCTCAGAATGAGACTGAGACTGAGAGCTGTCTTCTCCTGTTTTATAATCCACTCTATTTCAGGGATTAAGAGCATGTACCACTACCACCTGGTTTCTATGGCAAGCTAGCGTGGCTACTGGGATTAAAGGTGTGTATCAGTGATTGCTGCCTGGCCTATAGGGCTGGCCAGTGTGACTGTTTTACTTTTGTGATCTACAGGCAAGCTTTATTTATTAAAATATGAATAAAATGCCACTACAGATATCTTCTCCTCATTCCAAGTACCTCATGCCTGCATCCTCACTTGAATAATAACTGTAGCTTTTGGTTTATTGTTGTATTTAATTATATGTCCAAATAAGTAAATACATGCCTGTTTGTTTATGACTTATTCTTTTTTCATTAAAGGTACTATATTACTGACTTTTATATTCTCCATTTTTAAAACAAAACAGTGTTTTATTTATGAATAACATCAATTCACAGTTTCCTTTCTATATTTTTTTATACTTTATTGTACACATATGTCAAAATTTAATCATTTATATGAGCAGTTAGACTGTTTTTTGATACTTTGTAACTATATTTTATGCTTTAACTTACAACTTTTTGTGTATGTAATTTTGTACATTGAAGGTTCATTTTCAATACAGGCACCTAGAAGTGGAACTGCTGCATTGAAAGGCAAGTTCATTGTTCATTTCATTATGGGAAGGCTATGTTTTGCTCCAAAACTGTACAAATTGCATTCATTTATGAAATGGGTAAGGGTGAGGACTCTCTACTTTTGAAAAAAGTAATGTCTTTCTAAGCTTTTGTTCTTTGTGATGACAGAAATTACATGCAGTTTGTTTCATTTCAGCTTGCTATTTTTTGTGTTCCTCCCGCCCTCACCTCTTCAGCATATCTAGTTCAGCATATCCTACGACTGGCTAGACTAGTTCCCTAGGTTTAGGTGTTTTGATATGTTAGGTATGTTTGAGAGATTTTCTGTATCTTTCAAAACATGTATGAGCTGTTTATTTCCTGCCCATTTTTTGTATGTTAGGCTTTGAATCACACTGCCCTAGCTTTAGGAATTCTTGGTGTGGTTAGAGTGTTGACCCTTTAAGACTATTTGGGGCACTAACCCTCTCTTTGTGACATCTACTGAAACTCCTTTCTCCAGGTTTCCAATTGCCTTTTGACCTCATCTATGATTTATTACTCAAGTAAATAGTTTTTAATCTTTATTTAATCAGTTTTACTTTGTACTTCTTTTTAATTTTGAATTATTTCTAGCTGTTCTTTACAAGTTTCAAAGGGAATTGAGTTTTCTTCTTATATTTATTTGAAGCATTTTGCCAGTCAGTGGACATTAATACAGAGTCACAGATAGTCAATGTGCAGAGAATGAGAGACTAGAGTGTTTGACTCTAAAAGGCATTTGATATCACATACCTTCTTCCAAGAGCCAGAAAGGATACACGTTTACAATGAAATAGTACTTGCTAGACATGACAGAGTTATTTAACACATGAACTCTCTCTGAGTGGCTATCAATAATCCAGTATATGGTTCTACAGCCATGGACTTGCAGCAAGTATTACGTTGACTCAGTGGGCCAGTGGGTCTTTACAAGGATTGCATCAAGTTGAGAAAAAAATGATGGGAAATGGTAAAAATCGAAGAGAAGGATGAGGATGTGGTAAGTTTTATGCTTTCTTTCATTTTTTTTAATGTTCGAATCCCTAATCTATTTTGTATGACTCTTTTTGTGGTGACCAAGCATCAGCTATTAATAACTTGACCCACTACCTCAGGTGTTTGAGAGGTTGGCCTTCATCATATATCACATTTTCCTTTTATAAGACCTCACTTTAGACTTTCTCTTCTGCTCCATTGGTTTGTTGTCTTTGGTGTGTCAGCTTTGCGCTCTTTGATTTAGAGGGTTTACAGAAAGCACATTTAGTAGGTGGTTGTTGGTATCTACCCCAGTCTCTTTTGTTCCTCCCTTTCGTTGTCTAATGGCTATTCTTACATATTTCTGTTTCTATAAAAACTTTACTTCAATTTTTCTAACTCCTTAAAGCATTATATTGGTATTTTTCTTTAGGTTATATTGTGTTAAATTACAAACTAACTTAAAATGATTTTTTTATGAAGTTCATTTGTCATATCCAAGAACAGGGGGAATCTTTCCATTTGGCTCAAGTCTAATTTAGCAGAAGAAGATTTAGTGGAGGAAGTCAGTGAAGATTTTAAACATTCCTCATGAATTTTACATATGCACTATTAATTTTTTCCTTCCATTCATGTGTGTGTGTATGTGTGTGGGCGTGTGTGGTATGAATATGGTTGTGTGTATGTTTGTATGTGTGGGGACATATGCATATAAGGGTGAGGTGATTTTCAGTGTGTGCACATATATTGTGGAGGTCTGAGGTTGATGGAAAGAACTCACTCATTGAGGCGAGGTCTCTCAATCCAGCTGACAGTTTGATCCAGCTAGTCTGTCCTAGGATCCCCTTGCATTTGTTGCATCCACCTAAACATTCAAGTGGGTTCTGGAAATCAGACCCCTGTTCTCTCTCTTGCCTGGGAAGTGCTTTAACTGCAGATCCATCTCCCAACTCCCTAAATTTAATGTTAAGTACTATCCTTCTATTGCTATTATAAATGAGTTTTCCCCTGCCATTCTATTCTCTTGCCGTTTATGTTACGTTTGTGTATATGAAAGCTGTTGGTTTTGTCTGTTAATTCCTTATCCTGCTATCAATTGAATTCTTTCATTATCTGGCTTGGTATGATCATTGATTCTGTAGAAGTTTCTCAGTATGCTGTCATATCACCCCAAAACACACCTGTGATTTTATTTTATTTTTTTCTCTTTATTGTATGCTTCTAATTGAATTCTCTTGGTAATTATCTTTAGTAAATAATTTCTATTACACTTTAAATAGGAGAAAGAAATAATCTTGTGCTGTTTCTAATTTTAAAATATTCTTGTATTGCTTCTCCATTGAATAAGATATTGACTTTAGGGCTAAAGTGTGTGTGTGTGTGTGTGTGTGTGTGTGTGTGTGTGTGTGTGTGTTGTGTGTGTGTATAAAATACTGCCCAGCTTTATGCTGGGATATAATTTTGTGTTTTGTTGATTCCTTGAGCATTTTTCTCAAAATAAACCTTGCATCTAAAAATCGGCATAATTGAGCTAATGGTTTTCTGCATATAGGTGTCTAATTGCTATAATGATTCCAGATGAATTATAGTGAGAGTGAAAACAGAAAAGACATTAAAAAGCACAGGTGCAGATTTGCTTAAGGATGGAGTCCTGCAAGTATGAGCTTTTATGCTATATGACATCTTTCAATCAGCTGCAGTCAATTGAATCATGCAGCAGGCATTGCTAGAAGGAAACTTACAACATCTAATCCAATCTCTTATTTCAAAGTTGACAAAACTGACATCCAGAGAGGTTGTTATGTGCTTAAGGTAACTAAGCTAATTAACAACACACTAAGAAATAGACATGTCTTCTGCCACAATACCTGGCTCCCCCGCAAGCATTTCCAACTCTATAAACCTTTGAGTAATTTGAATCAAAGGCCTTGGGACAAAACAAACTAATAAAGTTTTCAAATTTGTAACTCATACCTCTGAGATACTAGGAAGACTATTTTCTACTAAAGTGTAACAACATTGAGAATCATTTTGGCCAGCCAACTGCATGCTGCTCTCTTGTGTAGGGTTAGGAGACGAATTACAGGTTGTGACAAAATGGAAATGATAAAGCTCATAACTGAAGGAGATAAGAGAACACGAAAAACTCATTTTGATGCAATAGGTTGATATGCAAAATAGTAAATATGTAGATTCAATAGCAAAGGTAAAATAAGAATATGAAGATGCAGAATTGTCAAGAATGTGTAATTCTGAAAACAGGAATGAACTACAGAGCTATTTATAAAAACTCATTTTTAAAAGAAAAATTAAGAGAACACCTGCCACAGAAAAAGAAATGTATCACTCTGTCACTCTCCTCTCTCTCACACACACAATTTTATTTACATAAAAGTGGCTATTTTGTTCAAAATCTGTAGTGATGGGGGAGCATGGGCCTGCTTTTCGTCCCACCTGGCTCCCGCACGGCTAGCTTATACCCCGATATAACAACACACAAATTGTATTCA
>LOJH01027142.1:0-10105 GCA_001685095.1 Ellobius talpinus
ATCTATCTATCTATCTATCTATCTATCTATCTATCTATCTATCTTTCCCCACTGCAAGGTAGCCAAGCCTCTTCTGCCACGCAGTCCCAACACAATGAGCTGCCTTTTGACCCAAAGAAACAGGGTCAATAAGCCACATATTGGAATCTTCAAAACTGTGAGCCCAATCAACCTCCTCCCTTTAGAAATAGGTCATCTCAGGTGTTTGGTATAGTAACAGAGTTGCCAACAAACCCACTCCTTTTATGCCTATCTTTGTAGACACCTCTCTGTCATCTGTTGCTGATGCCTTAGCACGCCCTCCATCACAGGATAAGTCAAATTCTTCTGTGCTTTCTCAGGGTCCCTGGAGCCAGTGCACTCCCTTTCCATCTGCCCTCCACCCAGGAGGCCCAAGCCTCCAACCTACTATTCTATTTCTCATGCAGGAAAAGATGTCTGAATTTCCATAGGTCTTAGAATTTAGCTGAGAGACCTTTGCCTGGCGACTAGGCTTGCTTATACTGTTACTTCTTTTCATTTGATCTCCCAACTGGCATGGTCTGACTCAGTCCTGCTTGTCTTTCTGCAGCTTCTGGAAGCTTTAGGTGCTCTCAGGCCTCCGGCTCTCTCCACCAGGATCAGCTTCCCTCATTGCTCTCTTAGAGCTGAGTTAGAGTTTCTGTGTTGTCACAGCAGCCTTTGGCCATGCTCCGTCACAAGACACACCCATCTTTCCTAAACTGAGTGCTTAGGATCGAACCCACGGTAAAAAGGATGAGCCCAAAGCAGCCCTCTTTATTATAAGTCGATTATCTCAGGTACAGCAAATGGAAAGCTGACCGACACAACTTTTTTTTTCAAAGTGGAAAATTTTACATTATACACTGAAAACTACGCATTTATAAGGAGAAAGGGAAATTAAAATGCACCACTATCTTTTTTTACTTGTTAAAAATGAGTGAACTTCGGGCCTCTCCTACAGAATGAGGAAAAGCAATTCATGAGGTCACTCTAGTGCAGCTAGGTTCCAAGTCAGTGTGTGTTAGGAGGGAGCATGCACTTATTTCAGTAGCACACTTAGCATACAGCTGACCTGATGTCACAAACGCCACCTTTCTGAAGGCAATTTGTGTCAGTCTGTCTTGCAGACCTCACAAGTCAAGGATATGTTCACTGGCCTGCTCTGTGACACCGGAAGTTCATTCCACTTCCCCGCCACCTCCCTGCCACTAACTTCCTAGGCCAGAGCGTAGAAGTGAGTCTTTCCTCTCTCCAACCGCAACCACAGAGAGGATGATTTCTTCCCAAACCTCCCACTTACCGCAATCCTCCTGCCTTCTAAGTTCTGTGATTCCAGGTGTCAGCCAGCAGATCTGGTCACAATTACCACGTGACCAGCATATCTTTACACACATGGAGATACATCCCTTTACTTAACTATATTGAGACCACATGCTTATGATTTCTCTGCCTCTGGACTGTAAACTTCCAAGGACACAGGCTGCATCTTGTTTGTCATTCCGTCATCACACCTGGCATCCAGTTTGGAGCCGAGGGGGCACTGGATGAGATATGTGTTGAATGAACAGAAACACATGCAAACACACAGAATGATGGTGAGCGGATGAAGAGATGAACCGTGCAGATATAATTTAGTCTTGCCTTGGAGCAAACTTTAGAAACCAAAAATGCGAAATCTTTTTTTTTTCCCTTGGGAGTAGAGCAGAGCAAGCAAAAGTGTCTCAGAAAACTACAAGCCAGGAGTTGGCAACCAGTTTACTGAAAGAAAACTCATTCCTTCCACCAATCCCCAAGTTACTCATTCAGGGTAATGAGTACTTAATGAGTACACCCAAACTACTTCTTTGAACTCAGGAAATGGCCTTGCATCATCTTATCACAATCATAATCCTCTTCTTCCTCCTCTTCCTCCTCACCATTGTTATTACAGGGTTACCAAACATTTATTGATCATCGCTGTCTGTTGAATTCTATCCCAAACTCTATTGATATCGACACATCAATTCTCAGAATAGTCTTTGAAGCCAATACTATTATTATTATCTACAGTTACAGAAGAGGAGACTGGCACTTAGAGAAGGCTGAAGAAACTGATTTTCGGGTTGTTACACAGAAAGTAGTCTCTTAGAAGAATGAAAGATTCTCTAGGTCATGGGGCCTGTGAGATGGCTTGGTGGATAAAAGCCTTGCCTCAGGAGGCTGGTGACCTGAGTTCGATACCTTCTACCAACGCCAAGGTGGGTGGGGAGAACCAACCCACTCCTCCCTTAAATGCTGAGATTACAGGTGTGTGCCAACAGACCTGATTTAGACTCTACCTCTTAAAAATTATCCTGTCTCCAAGCAGTACCACTTTCTAATACATGAACATNACATTTTGGGGGGGGGGGACACGATCTGTGTTTAAGCAATAGCAGGGCCCAAAGTGGTCCTTAGCCTTGTGGAAACCGGTTTCAGCACAGTAGATTCATGTCTTTGCCACACGTCCCACTTGTCCAGCTTGGTAGCACCTGAATGCCTGTGTCTTAGAACCAGCTAGTGCTGGGAATGGGACTTTTAGTTAAAGAGGAGTAACGCTGATAGGAATCTGAAAGACAGGTCTGTGCACCTGCGTTGCTGCTCAGAATTCCACAGACGACCTGCCTGCTCGTGTCTTAAAGCTGGCTTGGCTTTGAAACTCGGCAACTGAAACTTGTGTTTCCAACCTTTATTTGATTTCCCATCAAGCATCCCGCAAAGTGAGGGGCATTTTTCAAATTCCCATAAAGTTTGTGAACAAGAATCTCCGAGGAGGCTTTGCCACCTCCGCTTCTGATTTGTGTGTGCTCGCTAGCTTGCAGCTCTTGCCCGGCTCTCTGGTGCTAAATTAATAACAACTGATGTGGAGCTGACAGGTAGGTGAAGATGGAGAGTGTCATGATATTAAAAAATTCTCAATCTATTATGGAGCTCAGTGCACGACGCTTTGTCAGGTTTTGCCTGTAGGTATCTTAATTTTGCTTAAACAGTTTGCTCACGTCTTTAAAACCCAGAGGATGGAAACATAGCCCTTAGCACCCATCCAGCAGAATCTGCAACATATGTTGGTGTGATACAGACGACAAGAAACTTACTTGCAATGATTGGAAAGGCACCAGATAAGATTAAAAGGCTAAAAATACTTTTATGGAATTAAGGATGGTCTCGTTCTCTCTTGTAGTTACAAGGGGGTCTATTTGAGATCCAGATAAACATCATTTTCTTGAAGACAGCTGTGACTGCCTCAAAACTCACATGCTCACATGCAAATCATCCACCAAAGATTTCTTAGAAGTCGCTCTCAGAGAGGATGCAAAATACTGGAGGGATGCTTGGCAAATTTTAAACACTGAAAGTGATCTCTTTTGTACATTAAATGTTAATGTAAAATTCTTTGAAATTATTGACTATGATTGAAGCTGGAGAGATAGCTCAGTGGTTAAGAGCACTAACTGCTCTTTCAGAGGACCCGGGTTCAATTCCCAACACCTATATAGCAGCTCACAACTGCGTGCGTGTGTGCGTGCGTGCATACGTGTGTGCGTGTGTGCGTGTGTGTGTGTGTGTGTGTGTGTGTGTGTGTGTGTGTGGTTAGGATGGCTGTCTGGAACTTGTTATGACATCCAGACCAGTCTTGAATTTACAATTTTCCTGCCTCAGAGTGGTATTGTAGCTCAGTAATAGAACTCTTGCCTAGCATGTGTGAGGTCCTAGGTTCCATTCCAAATACTGAAAGTACTGAAAAGCAAAAAAAGATCTCACCGAACCCTATCTTGAATTATATTTTGATGATTATTCTCTAAACTGTAGTCCTTGCCCCCCCAGCACCTAAAGACCACCATTTTTATCTTTTACTTTTGTGAGTTCAACTTTTTTAGATTTTGCCTATCAATGACATCATTCAGGATTTGGTTTTCTATGCATGAAATATTGCAATAAGTGTGGTGATCAAGCACTGTGTTGTTCTTATTCATTTAACTGATTAATTTATTTTAACTTTATGTGTGTAGGTGTTTTGCCCACATGTATGTCCGTGCACCGAGTGTAAGCCTGTTGCCCACAGAGGCCAGATGACAGCGTTAGATCCCCCGGACTGAAGTTAGAGATGATTGTGAGCCGCTAAATGAGTATTGGGAATCAAACCCAGGTCCTCTGGCAGGGCAGCCCATGCCCTTAACCACTGAGCCATCCCTTCAGCCCTAGTGCAGTATTTTTCAGGTTCAGTCATCTTGGTGCAAATGAGGGGATCTTACTCTTCTTTGTGGTTGAGCAATAGTTCACTGTGTGTGTGTAAATAGATAAATCCATTTGCCAATGGATTTAAAGGTCCAGTTTCTTAACAGAAATTACAGGAGGCTTTGATTAGTTTCTTACTGAACTGTCCTCTTGTTCACAGAGAGGAAGACGATGAAAGATGAGTTCAGAGTGATTTACAAAGCTCATGACATCTCATACCATGGTAGGACCTTCAGGTTTTATTCCAAGTGCACAAAAGAGCCCTCAAAAGCTATAAGTGGGCCTGTGAATAGTTGGGATATTTACCTTAAAATAACACCCTGGTAGCCACATGCTATGAGGAAGAGACAGGAGAGCAGAATCAGTGGCAGTAGGGAAATGATTTTACAGTGATCCATGTGGCTTGGAAGTGGGATTATGAAAGTTTGTTCAATCATACAAGAGTGTATTTGATTGATTTTATCAGAAACCCAAGTACACTGGTCTCAGCAAGGGAGTTTCTTACTACATAGTAAGAAACCTATTGGTGGGCTGTCCATAGCAACTCACAGCTATTCTAGCCGTGAACTTCAGAGCTTGGACTATTTCTGTCTTCCTGCTGCATCATCACAGCAAGTCCTCTTGTCTTCATGGCTAGACTGTGGATGTCATTTCTCCATTGCCTGTGCAATGAGAAAAAGACCAAAGAGAAAAGGCACTTCCCTTGGAAGCTGTCTCTCTTACCAGGAAAATATATTTGATAGCATTCTTACAGAAAACACAACTGGGCAAAAGGATGACAATACTACTCTGCTCCTGTGATGCTCAGAACCAGTCGCCAATGCTCCACGGAGTCTACCCTTGGAGGGTCCCACCCAGGTGGAGTTTCCAGCTTTGCCACTTTTTCATGCTCTCCCCCTTTCCTCCTTAGTTATAGAACCATTGTTTCTTACATGGACTTGTGAACTGGAAAAACAAAGGGCACATTGTTTAGGGAGCTAAGCTTCAGTTAACAGGACTTAGGCTCAAGTGTTATATAAGGAAAGTGACGCCACTTATTCTGACTTCCTTTTCTTCTAACTAAAATGTCGACTAGACCAACCACTGTCTTCTAACTAAAATGTAGACTAGACCAACCACCGTCTTCTAACTAAAATGTGGACTAGACCAACCACCGTCTTCTAACTAAAATGTAGACTAAACCAATCATTGTGGAGCATGAGGAGAAATCTAGAAAGGATCAGAGCAGGAAAGCAAGAAAAGGGCACCTACTCATTGGTGATTACAGGTTGTAGTATCTGTTCTAGATGCCTGTATGTGACAGAGGAATGCATTTTTATCTTGTCTCGGCTATTTGTCATTGTTTGGTTGGTTATATGCTTCTCCATCACCTAGATAGCCAGACCTAGCCATTATTTATTTAAATGTCCCTTGCCTACTGGGCAATTTTTTTTTCAACAGTTGACTCAAATATATTGTTTACCTTTTGTATAGTTGTTACTGTTTTCTCAACAATAGAATTACTCTCTTATTTCTTGTCTAAAGCATTATGTGAAAGCATCTTTCTATTTATTACATTATATTCTATCAGTGAGCTCGGGTATATCCCTGATGTCTGAGCTAATGAAGGTAGAATTAGTGAACTAATGGAGGTAGGGATCGTTTGTCATTGCCATTATGATCTCAGTTCCAAACAAATGATGGGTATTCACATCAGGCTTCAACGTGGTCTTTCCTTTCATATCTGTTTCATTGCAAGCAATGCTCTTGGTTATGTTTTACATTTCTTCTTTTTTCTGGTGGGGATTATTGGAGGAATCTTAAAGCTTTATGCATGAGAAGAGAGTTGCAGCTTTTATACAGTCTAGTGACACTTTGAAAAATGTACTTCTAAAATGGCCCAGACTGGAAAGTCTCACAGTGACATTTCTATCATATCCTATTTATCAAGACCACTCAGCATCAAGGAGAAGGGAGATAGAAGGCCCTAGAAGGGCATGTGGGGCTAAAATAGTTGCTACAGCCATTTTTTACAAGATGGAATCTGCTTCAGTATATACTGTGTGTCCATAACAATGCCTCTGGGACTGAGATGCAGAAGGCATATGCCCAGAAGCTGCATCCTGTTTTGATTTCAGGCTCCTCCTCAATGTCCAGGGATCCATCAATTAAACCAGGTCCAGGTATAGATGGAGCCCTCTGAGGGTCATTCCTTTTAAACTCTTCCCTGAAAGCTGTGACTTGTGGTTGGATGAACTGCAGTAAGAGTGACAAGTGGTCTGGACTTCTCTCTTGCAATATGCAATGGCGAAATGGGTCTGGGGTCAGGGTACTATGGACCTGTCTGTTCAAACGGGTGAAAGACTCTTTAAAAGAAACACATCCACTTTGAGGCTCTACCTCTGAAGCATCCTTAGCCACCTTTGCTTGATTTTAGAGGAAAAGTTTGCAATGGCTTTCTGTCCAGCCTCTGTTGGAACCTAAAATTCTATTGCCAGGGAAATCCGTGTTTAGAAAAATGATAGCAAACAACACAAACTCAGTCCTTCAACTTTCCCCCTTGCCATCTCCTCTGGAGACAAGCCCTGGGTCAGCTCGGGTGAAGTCATGAGGCAAAGCGTAGACAGAGGTCTTTGATGACAAGAAACATCTTTTGTAGTAGTGTTGGTCATGCCCTTGAAAACAGCTGTCTGCTTTGAAGATAGAGATTCGTATTTGTTTTCTCATTGTTGTGACCAAATGCCCAGCAAAAGGAACTTCAGGAAGGAAGGGTTTAACTTGGCTCTCTTGGTTTGCTGTGGAAGGCATGGTGGAAGGAACACAAGGCTTGTCAAATTGCACCCACAGTCAGGAAGTAGGAAGCACTGAATGCAGATGCTTAGCTTTTATTTTTCATTCAGGCAAGGACCCTGGGCCATGGAATAGTGTTACCCATATTTGCAGTAGGTCTTCCCAACTCAATGAAATAGTGTTGCCCATGTTTATGGTAGGTCTTCCCAACTCAACTGACCCAACCTGGAAACTTCCTCACATATGTGCCCAAAAGTTTGTTTCCATGGTGATTCTAAATCGCATATAGCTGATGAGGCTAATTATCGCAACACCTGATAGATCTAATACCTGAACCATCATGGGAAGGATGATAAAATTTCAATGGCCTTCTCAGGAAGGCAGAATGTATGTCTGCCACAGCAGAGGAAGTGATGTGGCATCTTATGATGAAGACTCATGCAATGAGGATGTGTGTATTCATTTTGTTGTTGGTGATTAACTTAATGTACAATTTAAATAGTGAGGTTTGGCATGTTAATTATATTATAGTGATATTTTTAAAAATTAGGAAGAGGGCTAGTGAGATAGCTCAGTAGTAAAGACACTTGCCACCAAGCCTGATGACTTGAGGGAGTTTGATTCTTAGGACCCACTTGGTGGAAGGAAACAATCAACTCTCGAAAGTTTTCCTCAGATTTATCTTCACACACACATGCACAATAAATGTCTAAATGTAATAAAAATTTAAATTATACAGAAATGTTAAGGGCACACTGATTGTAAGAATATAATGATGAAATACAGGCCATGTTGCTACTTCCTGGATTAGGGCTCAGTTTTCAGGCCAGTGTGTGATTCACTGTGGTCCTTGTCTTCAGTCTGAGGCTCTGGTTTGTAGCTGAGCAGCTTTTCACTTTTTACCACTGCTTAGTGTTTGAGTATTTTTTTTAAAGTCTTTTATTGGTGAATTCTTCTATTAGATGTCCATCTAATTAGAAACAGGTAAGTCTGGAAAGTATTCCTTAATGCACTCATTGTCAGATAATAGATAAGCTTGGGAATAAGAAATAGTTTTATTTTAAAACTTAGCAAGATCTAGCTTCTTTGTACTACCTACTATGATGGTGTGAGCGAGGTGTTCCCTATAAGTCTCAGGCATTTGAATAATTGGTCCTCAACTGGTGGCTATTTGGAGAGGATTAGGAGGCATAGTCTTGTTGGAGAAAGTACTTCACTGGGTGTGTGGCTGGGCTGGGATTGAGGTTTCAAAAAGACTTGTGCTATTCCCAGGGCACTCTCTGCCTCCTGCTTCAGTTCACGATGTGAGCCTCTAGCTGTTCCTGTCTTTTTTTGCTCCAGCTTCATGAACTCTAACCCTCTGGAACCATAAGCCTAATTAAATGCTTACTTATATAAGTTGCTGTGTTCAGGATATTTATCACAGCAATAGATAAGTAACTAATACATCTACATTATTTTATCTTAGTTAATCTCTCTACTGCAGTTTATGATAAACAGCTGCTTGACAAGAACTCAATGTCTAGTTCTTGTGTCTTTTTCTCATTTCCTTTTATTCTTTGAGAAATGTTTACATGAATACAGTGAATCTTAACCATTTTGCCCCTGCTCTTTCTCCTCTGTCTCTATTGCCTTATCCAACACATCTTTCACTTCATGTCCTCTCTCTCTCTCTTTAAAAAATTGCTCTGTTGGTTTTTAACTCAGAATAGACCCTATAGGATCATATATTTGGTCCTCTTTTGACAAAATTGGTTGGGAAAGAGTAGGAGACTTGGTCTTGTTGGAGATGTGTTACCAGGGGGTAAACTTTGAGGTTTCAAAAGCCAACACTATTCCCAGTTAGTGCCTTGTGCTTGTGGATTAGATGGAAGCCCTTTGCTGCAGCTCTAGAACCATGAGTGCCTGCTTGTTCCTGTCGTGATGGACATGGACTCACTCTCTGGAAGAATTAAATACTTACTTTTTAAGTTGCTTTGGCCATGTTTTTTTTTGTCACAGAAATAGAAAAGAGAGTTGTGCAATGATCCCAACCTCTAGTCGTCTGCCCATATTTGCATGAATGTGGAGTCAGGAATACGCGGGGCATGGGAAATCTGCCTTCCCTCAGTGGCAATCAACTGCCAAGAGCTCCTCAGTCAGAAGGGAGACCTTGAGAGTCCTTCTCCTCTCCATACTGGAAAATTGCTCTGGTTTGGTCTTGTGCAGGTAACCAAAGATGCTGTGAGTTTGTGTGTGCAACCGTCATGTTCAGGGAACAGCATTTGATAACACCCATGCCCACTCTCTGACTCTTACATTCTTCCTACACCTTCTTCCTTGATATTCCCTGAGTCTTGGTGGGGTGGGTGCGTTGATATAACTGTCCTGTTCATAGCTGATTCCTCATGGTTATCTTTTTTTAGCACTAAGAGTCTCCATATTAATCACTATCTATGGCAATAAGAAGCTTCTCTAACTAGAGTTGAAAAAAGCACAAATCTATTGATATAAATATAAACAGTTAAAAGGTATTTTGACAACATGATTATTTAGCAAAGCAACATCAATGGGTTCTTCCCTTGGACCTATGACTCCCTTAGCTTTGGATTTTGGCCATGTTTTCAGTATTGGGAATGAATTTCCTCCTGGTGAGCAGGCCTCAAATCTAATAAAGAGAGCAGTTGGTTACCGCTATAGACAGCCTTGCCACTATTGTGCTAATGGGTAGGTCTTGCCTGGCAGATTGGTATTGTAGGACCATTGATATCTTTTCTTTCTCAGCAGCCTTTGTGACAGCTTTGAACAGCTTGAAAGCTAGTCATCAAGGAGAGAGTTTCGTGGTCACTTTAAGATAATTTTCTTTGTATCTAGCAACCAAAATGTGAGGTGACTTCAGAAATTAGGTCTTACTCTCCAGTAAGAGTAGGCAGCCAAGAATAATGACAGTAGTATGTAGTGTCTGGGGTATTTAGGGAACCTCCCTGAATAAGAACTCACAAGGAGATACTGAGATTTTCATTTAATAACCCATGTCTTCTGGGCATTACGATTCATGTGTGTGTGTGTGTGTGTGTGTGTGTGTGTGTGTGTGTGTGTG
>LOJH01027143.1:0-18161 GCA_001685095.1 Ellobius talpinus
GCCGGGCGGGATAAAAAGCAGGCCAGCCCGCTTGCTCCCCTATCACTACAATGGGCAACACTCTCTAGCAGGAGGCTCAATGTAATTATACAGAATTTCTTTCTTTTCTTCTTTTTCTTTGGTTTTTTGGTTTGTTTGTTTTTCGAGACAGGGTTTCTCTGTGTAGCTTTGGTTCCTGTTCTGGAACTTGCTCTGTAGACCAGGCTGGCTTCGAAGTCACAGAGATCCGCCTGCCTCTGCCTCCCTCATACTGGGATTAAAGGTGTGTGCCACCACCGTCTGGCTCAGAATTTCTTATTGTAAAAGATCATTACTGTCCTCGGATAAATTCAAAGTGCTGTTATGTGTAAGCAGTGCTCAATGAGATCTGATGTTTTTAACTCTTTCCGCAATGATCTTTTCTCTCCAAGGTACTTCTGGCTCCTTGGTTTATATTAGTATTTTGTTACTTAGCTGAAATAATGTAATTGCAAGGAATAAGGCATTTGTATTCTATTTATCAACATTAGTAGAGGATGCGAATTTACTTTAGAACTTGAAGCACACGCATCCTTCTCTGAAGATGCAGGAAGCGGAGGTGTTCTTATTTCCAAAGGAAAAACCAGTGAATGATATGTACCACAGAGCTCCAGGTGCCCATGAAAGTACAGAGGTACTATCCTGCAGGAACCCAGAGTTGACACGCACTCAAGACGAGGCCAACTTGTTAATCACTTTTTGACAATAATGTCAGTGGGTTTATCTCATGGAATTGATGGGCCCCTTGTGGGCTTCCATGAAAGAGGAGTACTCTTAAAAAAGACCAAGCCATCAATTTTTTTTTAAATTCTTATTTTACTTCTCACATGCCAAGTCAAATTGTATCAAGAATATGTTCTAACTTCATCTGTATGTAGGCATTCTGAATACTGAGAAAATGCCCAAGAGCTTAGCACTTAGAGGGTCTCATGTTTTTATCCTATGCCCATCTCCTGCAACATAATTTATATCCTCTATGGCTATGATCAAAGAAGTCTTCAGCAGCTAAGGCACTCAGAGCGATTATACTCACGGTTGACAGAGCTTGACTAGGTCTTGATCAGTGGTGTTGGGGGGCAGGCCTCGGATGTAGAGGTTTGTCTTGCTCAGCTGATCCCATCCTGAGTTGCTACTGCTGCTACTGTTGTTATTACTGCTGGTGGTGCTGGGACTGGGAGGGGCCATGGGGTGCGCTGGGACCAGAGACTGCTGGAAGCAAAAACCAGAGTGTGTCAGAGCAGAGGTAAGGGGTCAAGCACCACTCAGAGGCTATGTGAGCTACAAAATAAAACAAACAAGTAAATAAAATAAAATAAACTGAGATTAAACAAAGATTATCCTGAGAAACTGTGATGTAAAATTTAACTTGCAGGAAAAAAAGATCTATTCATTTTAAGACAAAACCAAATACCCAAAAAACCCTTCTTTCATCATGAAATGAAAGAACTTTACTCAGCAGTACCTGAAATGTGGATAAATGTATAATCAATTTATTTGCACATTTTAAGAAACATATCTCCTGAGACTCAAAATTAACTTGCATGAAGTCACACAGTATCGTCATCTTAAAATATAGTAATTTAGAAATCACTAGGCTTTTGAAACGGTGTCCAGATTCTGAAGAATATCTGAAAGTAGCTGACTATTTGATTTACAATACTCTTTAAAAAGAGACCTCTCTAAATATGTAAGAAAGTTAGAGTTTCATCCAGAGCTTCAAACTTCTAAGCTAGATCCATGGCTTCTGGAGACGTCTGGATGAGATTCGCCACAAGCTGCCTTTCCCTCTGGCAGACCTTGTGAACTTTGACCCCTGTGAGAATGCTGTGGCAGTCAGAAACCTTCCCTGGAGCACATCATGCAGAGCCTGCAGTCAGGGGCTTCTCAGGCTTGGCTCTCCAGTCAGCAGACACCTAGGATGGTGTCTGAAGTACACACACCAGATACTGCTGCTTCGCGAGCTTCTGGAAGGAAACCCCAGCTCTCTGACCCTCTGCCCACACAAGACTTTTGAGGAAGTTAAAGGGCTCAGCCTGAGGACAATGAGTAGGACCCAAACTGTCTTCACAACCAATGTGCAGAAGGGCAGGTATAGTCTCCTTTCTATTTTCTAAGTGATAAACATATTAAGCCAAGAACAACACTTGAAAAAAAGTTTGAACACACGAACTTAAATACTTGCTAGATTCTCAACAAAGATTTCAAATATTGATGCCAGACATTTACAACTACAGACAAAAATGCAAGGCATATAGAAGAAAAACTAAACTCCACAGCAGAAAGTGTTAATGGCACACATATACAATAAATATACTCTTGTTTATCTTGCTAGCCATTTCAGATGCCCGCTGCAGACTCCACTTTCTGCACCTAGTTTTGCCATGGCATGCTAAGGGCACAACTTGAGCTGAGAACTCAGAGACTCTTCTGGTCCTTTTCCTTCCTCCCTCCATTCTGGGTCGCTGCTAAGTTGTCATGCAAATACTTCTTCATCTAAAGAGACTCTTTTAGGAGGGGAGTTCCTGGAAGAATAAACAAAGAGTGAGGAAATTCTACTTCCTTAAGAGCTGAACCTGAACTGGGACTTGCTTCATCCAAATCCCAGACTGCCCTGTCTGAGATCACACCCTTCCCCCCTGTGATTCATGCCTTTCACTGGCAGGCAAGTGAATTCACACGTTGTCCATACACCACTGGCTTTCCTCTAAGGACTAAAGGCACTGGTTTCTAAGTATTTAAAAAAAATTGGTACTCAGCCCTGTCCCCTGCTCTGATACAGATGCCATACAAAGATCTTGCCTTTCTTCTCTCAAGTCTCTGAGTATCTCCAGTTACCTACCCTCTTCTCGGAGTTGGATTGAGGTACTAGAAAGGTACAGTCATTAGCCCCCATCTCCCAAGCTCTGACTGACAAGACAGCTTGTAACCACAGACAGAAGTAGGTAGGCCTGACTTTTCTCTTAAATGGGACATGATCCGTGCCTAAGATACCATCCCAGAGCACAAGTGATTGGTATTAACCACAGGACAAAGGATGCCGGCTACTGAACGACACCTGGGATGTGTCAGAGGATATCTGTACACTGTGGGAAGGTGTATTGCTGATTGGTGTAATAAAGAGCTAAACGCCCAAAAGCTGGGCAGGGAGAATAGGCGGGACTTCCAGGCAAAGAGAGGAACTAGAGACGAATCTAGGTGCACAGAGGAGATGCCAGGAGACACACTGGAAACAGGATGGGTAGCATGTGGCAGACGTAGATAAATAGAAATGGCTTAAGTTATAAGAACTAGTTGAATACAAGCATAGGCTAAGGTTGGACTTTCATAATTAATAATAAGTCTCCATGTCATTATATAGGAGCTGGCGACCCAAAGAAAAATCCATTTGCAGGGATGAAGGGCTAGGCTGTGGTTCAGAGGTAGAACCTAACATGCAGAGTCCTGGATAAAATAATTATGTGTCAGCCTGGGGATGACAGCTGTGGCTCTGCCTCTCCCAGCTCCTAGATTCTCTGTGAGCACACAGCAGGGGCAAGTGTATGTACTAGCAGACATATGCATTCCAAGACTGGGTCCATGCTAGCCCTGATCCTGTCTGGTTCTGATGGGGCATGCTGGGCATGGCCTTGATCTTATCAGAAGAAAACATCTGGGTTATTGTTAATTAGGTGACTCTTTGGAACTAAAAGTAGGTTTTCTGTATGTATTTACTGTTGATAAAAGGAAGAGTAAATGATCTGTACTTCCAAATATATAATTGATTTACTGTATGATGTCTGACTGTCATCCATATTTATTTTCACAATATTTTCCCAGTAAGGGAAGCAGGGAAGGAACCTGGGTCTTCCTGCTGGGCTGCCTATTACGGTACAGGAGCTCCCAGAGTTCAGATTCCAGGAAGGACAAGAGGGTCCCAAATTCACACATGGAGGACCACGTGGCTAGTGACTCCTCTACAGCACAAAGTTCAAGTTAAATTTTACCTTAAATATCAACACTTCCCAGAGTCAGCTGAAGACAGGCAGATGCCTGAGAACGAAAGGGTTTGACTTGTTTAAATGTGTGTGTGTGTGTGTGTGTGTGTGTGTGTGTGTGTAATTTTAAAGATGAACTATTTAGAAGTCACTGAATCCAAGCTGGGAACATAGCTCTTAGTAGCAGGCATGCACAAGGATCTGTGTTCAGTCTCCGGTGCCATCAACACAAACAAACAAACAAACAAAACAAAACAACTCATAGACAGTCTACGAACTCATAGCATAAAGAAGTGTCCATTTGCTAAGCGATGCATGTTATGTCCTGCTTTCTATTGAACTCAATAGACAGGTAGAGCACTGTTCTCTCATTGCGAAGATTAGGAAACTGTGTCTTCGGAGCATTTAAGCACTGTGCAGTGACACACAGTCAAGTAGGTAGCAGGGCTGCATTCTGAACTGAGATCTGCCAGATAATAAAGTCAGAACCTCCAAACATGGTCCATCTCTTCAATGTGCCATATTGCTTTGAGTTTCCGTGCCCATCCTCTTGCAACCTAATTACCAAATTCTTGCTATTTTGTAGTGTGACTCTGCTATGCTAGAGTAAAAGGTGCCTGTGGGTTACTCTAATTAGCACACAGTGAACTAGAGGAGGTAAAAACCCCATTAGCTTGAAAAAGAAGGATTAAATAAATCCTGCTTTATAAATTGTTCCCCTAAAGAATGGCTTCTGAGGTGGGGGAGTAAAAGCTTAGAGACAGCTTGGTATGCACATGACCTTAGGTTCAACTCCACACTGTGCAAGAAATGAACAGGAGTTAATCTTTGTGTCTGTGAAACAGGGTCTCACTATGGAGGCCCAGGCTAGACTCCAATTCATGATCACTGTGCCTCCTGGGCACTGGGATTGGAAATGTGCACCACTACACCCAGCAAAAAGAAGGGATTTTAACAGGCACAATGGAAAACATGATGGGTTCTTTTAAAAATTAAAAATGAGAGTCTAGCATGGTGAGTAGCATCTACAATTCCAGCACTTGGGTACCTGAGGCAGGAGGATCCAAGGTTGGAGGACAGCCTAGCCTAGATTGTGAGACTTCACAACAACAACAAAAAACATAAACAAAAACAGAGCTATCATATGACCTAATAATCACAGTTCATCTAAAGGAAATGAAACCAGTATGTCAAAGCAACATCTACACTTCCTTGATTACATCATCAAGTGTTCATCCAGGCCAACAACCAGTAACAAACTAAATGCCCACCAAGTGATGAATGGGTGAAGAAAATGTTTACACACACACACACACACACACACACACACAGTGGAATACTATTTAGCTACTAAAAATGGCATTGTATTATTTACAACATCACAGATGGAACTAGAGGTTTCATGGTAAGTGAAATAAGACACAGAAGTGATGCTAACCCTAAGTGAAATCTGAAACAGTCCATCTCGCAGTAGATCTCAGAGTAGAATGATGACTACAGAGGCTGGGGAGAGGAGAGAGGATGGGGCTGGGGGAAGGGTTATCACACAGAGCTAAGCCACAATTAAACAGGAGGAAGAGGCTTTAGCATGCTAGTCCACAGCAGCATGAGGACTGATACCGTGAATGAACTGTGCATTTCAGAGGGCAGAAAGGACTTGAAAGTTTTCAACGCGAGGGAAGGATATTTGAGGAGAGAGGTTTATCCTGGTTTAAAAATGATACAATGGACAATACGTTGGAACATCACATTACTCCATTAATAAGCACCACTGTGTATTCTAAAGAATCAGCTAAAACAATTTAACTGATAATTTACTAATAAAAGCAAATAAACCATTGACAAAAAAAATTAAAGATGAGAGAATGACTTCTGTGAATGTTTTCTGAAAGTCACTGTGGAGTCATGCTGAAAATGGGGAGTCAGGCTTTTCAGAATGCTGGCCATGAAATTGGGCAAAAATCAAACCTTCACTCATAGACTGAAAGAAACACTGAGTGTTTCACTACAGCTTCAGAACTTGATAAATCCCAGGCAACTATACTTGCAGAGTATGTGTCTAGAAGGAACAGATGGTAATTTACTAAAATAAACTTAAAAAGGATAACTTTCACCTGCTTGCTTGGTCACTGATGTCTCCAACATCTGCCTAGGAAAATCCCTAGCCCTGCAATGTGAAAAACCACCCTGAGCCTGAAGCTCACAGCAGGTTAAACAGTCTAATTGGGGACCAGCTGGATGGTTAGAAGCCCATAGTTAGTGCTCATTCAGCCCCAAAGAGCCCAATGTCTGTCTCAGCCTTCTCTAGTTTTTCAATGAATGAGGGTTCCTAACAGACCACACTTCTTGTCTCTTTGTGGGTAGGGAAAACAAGGTAAGAGAGTTTTCATGGTAACATCTGTCTGGGCTTAATTTGTATCTTAGTTAGGGTTTCTGTTGCTGTGATGAAGACCATGATCAAAGGCAACTTGGGCAGGAAAGGGTTTATTTCATCTTATATCTTAAGCCTATCATCTAGGAAAGTTAAGGTAGGAACTCAAGGCAGAAACTGATGCAGAGGCCATAGAGCAATAGTTCTCAAGCCGTGGGTCACCAACCCTTTGGGATTCAAATGAACCTTTCACAGAGATCACCTAAGACCATCAGAAAACACAGATCTTTACCTGATTCATAACAGTAGTAAAATAATGAAGTAGCAATGAAATTAATTTTATGGTTAGGGTCACCACAACATGAGGAGCTGTACTAAAGGGTTGCATTATGAAGGCTGAGAACCACTGCCATAAAGGAATGCTGTTGTCTTGTTCAGCCTTTCTTCTACACCCCAGGAGCACCTGCCCAGGGGCCACATGGCCCACAATGGTCTGGGACTTCCCATATCAATCAGTAATTAAGAAAATATACTACAGGCTTGCCTACAGGCCAATCTTAGGCATTTTCTCAACTAAGATACTCTCTTCAGAGACATGTTTAGGTTTGTGTTTGGTTGACAAAACTAACTTGCATGATTTGCAGGCCAAAAATTGATAGAAAACTAAATCAGTGAGGAACTAACAGGTGGTTGTAATAGCAGATGGCTTTCTACATCTGCGTGGGTAAATGATATCAGGAGAATTTCTTGTTAGCACTCAGGGGGGCTTCCTATGTGAACAGCATTCTGGGAGCACTTTCTGCAAAGGCCGCAATGCCCACCTTACCAGGAAGACCAGCTAGGAATTCTTCACTCACCCAGGACTGGATGCAGGCCAAAGGTAAGCAAGGTTATGTCCTTGCATCCTATACCCCTAAATAACACCAGGTACATCTTCTACATCAACGCAAGGAGAGAAGACCTTTACAGAAGCAATACTAACTATACGTGAACTAAAACCGATTAGTTACCATGTAATTGTTATAGATGGTAATTCAGCTAAGACCATTAAAACTAAAGACCTGACATTTGAAATGTCTCATTTCCTTTCTATCACTAATAAGCCAAAGAATGCCTGTCTTCCTCCCATGGCCTTTCCTTGGGAACCTCCCTAAGAAGTCCAGTGTATTTTAAAGGGAAAGAAAACCCAGAATGGACCTTTGAAGTTGCCTCTGATCTCTTTTAAGACTACCATGTTGATACTCTAAAGTCAGAATGCCCACCCTAATTTAAGAAGGTTATAATCCACCCCTTCTGTAGTCCCTACACACACACACACACACACACACACACACACAAACTACTTCCGTTTTCTCTACTGTTCCTCAGAACAGAGAGTTGTTATGGAACACCGGGAAACAGCACACTGTTATGCCTTCATGAAAAATATACAAGGACACTACATAGGGTGTTAATGGTCACATACTCCTGTATTTCCCTATCATCCAGGATGTAAAACTAGTCAAGGGAACTAGCAAACAGGAGTGGGGAGGGCACTCCAACAGGCTGATTCCATCCCACTTGGGATGCTGTCCTCCTCGGGGCTTGAATGAAGTGCTGGTGGAGGAGAGGGGAGAAGGAAAACTGAGCAGAATACAATGGAGAGCTAAGAAGCTGCTGTTCTTACAGGTCAATCAGAGCCAGATGACCTGAATCACCAGCCAATGGGTAGTTTCCCACTGGGCTGTATCCAGAAAGTGAGAAAGTATCTATTACCCTCAGCACGTGGCTAGTATAGCTGTAATTCCCCACGCACTCAATTAGGTGATGAAACTGGTGCTCTTATCTTTGCTGTCCCTTGTTTCATCATAAACCTGGTAGTATTCTCTCAAGATTATGAAAACACGCCATGAATCGTTACGTATTTTTTGGTTGGATGTAAGCTTGCCAAAGGAATGGGGCACATGTTATATTAGCCATTCAAATATAATCTAAAAATGAAATTCTCTAGTGGGGGATGGGAAGATGGCTCAGAGGTTAAGAGCATTTGCTGCTCTTGCAGAGGACCGAGTTATTCCCAGAACCCACATGGTGGGTTGCAACTGTCTGTAATTGTAATTCCTGGGGATCTGACACCCTGTTTTGGCTTTGATGAGCACTAGGCATGCATGTAATGCAAATAAATACATGTAGGCAAAATACACACACGCAACATAAAGATAAATAGAACTGTAAAAAATTATCTAATGGGCTTCACAATTAATTCTCCAAGACACTTAACAAAGCCAATCCCTGCAGGTAACTACATCTCCACCTGTAAATTGCTTTACTTTAAGGTCAAGGGTAAAGTATCGTGTTCTTGGGATTCAGAAAATTAAACTTAAGAGTTGCACTGTTAAATACAACATGACTGAGTGAATATGCAGACCTCGTGGCAGATGTGAGAAGCAGTTTAAAGGACAGAGGAAAGTCCTTAGGGGTTAAACAACTGGACAGTCATAAGGCAGTGGCTGGGAAGCAGAAGAGAAGAATGAGGAGCACACATCAATAATCCATGGTAGGAAACATACATTACCCATAATGCATGGTTCTGGAGGTCAAGTTTTCTTGGATCCATCCAAGAAACTACATTCTCTGTCATATAGTCTTTACACTATGATGGTACCTCTACAGTACCACATACAACAGCCCAATAGTTCTGCTCGTTCCAATGGCTCTCCCAAAGATTGCCACCATCAGCTAGGTTGTTCACCAAGAGCTTCAGGACAGTAAATAAGGCACATCTTTTGTCCCGTATGTTCCTCCTGGTTTCTGTTAGCATATTTATGTGTGAGAAGGTGACACACAAAAGACTTAAAGACCAACATAAAGACAGCTGCGAGCAGAGGCTAAATTTTAGGCCCTTACAGAAAACACAAGGGCCCAGAAGGAAAGCAAGGACTTAAGACAACAGTTTCAAAACATGTGTGCTAGAGGAATTAGGATTAGGAAGGAAAGCTTTTTGATAGTGGGCCCCTAGCCTTACCCACCCTTAATGGAATCACAAGCCATGGTGTGGGATGTGTTGCTAAAAATAGAGTTCAATCAAGGAAAAGAAAGGGAGAGCATGACAGGGAAGGCTTCACAAAGAAGGTGGATAAATGAGAAAGATGCATATTAAGTACCAGAATCAGCATCCTGGATGGCATGGGTGTAGGAGGAAACTAGCCAGGAGAGGAAGGACCATCACACAAGACTGCCAATGACACACCTGTCTTTGCGAACTTGGGGGTTGGGGGACTTGGTTTATTTGCCTTACACTTCTGAGGTACAGTCTACCACTGAGGCAAGTTTGGGCAGGAATTCGAGGCAGGAACTCAGATAGAGCCACAGAGAAACAGGGATGTGGCTGCTTACTGGCTTTCTCACTCAGCTTCTTTAACATCTCAGGACCACCCGTCCTCAGGTGACAATGCCCACAGTGGACTGGAGTATCCCACGTCAATCATTCATCAAGAAAATACTCCCATCAGATTGACCTATGGGCTTACGAGACAATCGGATTGAGGTATTCTTTCAATTGACGACCTCTCCTCCTAGATGACCTTGGCCTGTGTCAAGTTGACAAAACTAAATGGGCCACCACCCAATCTCTCTGGTTTGCAGGAAGCTCTGATAGCATGATGGGAAGGGAGAACTGCATGATGGGAAGGGAGAAGTGCAAAAGTTAAGGGAGAACCTAGAAAGCAAGTTGGGGTCCATGATGTCATAGGTCCCAAAGTCTCACACAGTGTTGGTATTTAGATTAAGAGGGTTGCTTGTGGGGGAGTATCAGACTAGTCACACACATGCCTCCATCCCCAATGGAAAGAAAAGAGTTCCAGGCAGGAAAATCAGCATGCAGATTCAGTCTGCCCTGGCCAGGAAGGAGAATGGATGAATCTCTGGCAGCTCAGTTGCTCTTCCAGCTTGAAAATTATATAGCTGACTCATAGTCCTTGCCAGTACCAGCTAGAGCACACTCAGACAGAAGGCAGCAAACTGCTGCCAGACAGACAGACAGGTGGAGCAACAGAGTGGAAGGACAGACCCCGACTACACAGCGTCTGTCCAACCTGGGCAGCTAAGTGGAACAGACACCAAGCAATAGCTATGGTTGCCCACACCCTGGGGCCAGCACTACGCTACTAGGTGATCAGTGAGTTAGAGGAAATGACCCCAAATAAACTAAACTAAAGTGAGAACGGGCTGAAATTCGGAGTCTGGGAACTGGTGTGAGTGCACAGAGAAAACAGAACTTACAACCCAAATCACCTGGCTATCTCAACTACACTGGGACTTCATGCTCCTTGGCAGCCAGGCACCCCAGAGTTGGGGCATATATAAAAGTGACAGTAGGTGCTGTTCACTTGCAATAGCTCCAGAACAAGCTTAAAAAAAAAGACAAAGTAAATGGCACCCATAAACAAGCAGTTCTTAGTACATGGCAAACAAATCCTTGCTAAACTAAGGTGCAAGAATAAGGACATGGTGGAACTCTGAACACAGGTGTGTAGGGTTTCCGGAATTCTGAACACAGGTGTGTAAGGTTTTCCAGAATTCTGAACACAGGTGTGTAGGGTTTTCCGGCATTCTGAACACAGGTGTGAGGGGTTTTCCGGAATTCTGAACACAGGTGTGTAAGGTTTTCCGGAATTCTGAACACAGGTGTGTAGGGTTTTCTTCTGAGTTTGAGTGGAACTTCCAGGCCAAGCAAATTCTCGGCCTGTGAGCAGAAGAGGAACAAAGGCTTCCTTTCCTTCCTCTTGTCTTCACTGAAAACAAATGGACCAAACGTCTAGGGAAGCAAAGTTGCTGCTTCTGCTGCAAAGGTTCTGAGCACCCCGATACGTTCTGGGGAGTCAGGGATTCTAGGACTAACCATCCACCATTCTAGCTCTCCCCTAGAGCTAATTGAAAGCACAATCTCGGCCTTTGCTTAGACTTTCTTTTCCGAGAAGAAATATTGCTGAACTTGTAAAATTCTCAAGAGTGGAAATTACGCATTCTGAAATTCTTCCGCAAAACAATACTTAGAGAGAAAACACTGCAAAATGTCTGAGCAAGCATTAAGTCAGAAATTAGGAACAAGCTTTAAAAACAAAACAAAACAAAACCCATGAATGCCTTCAAAACCCTCGAATGGCTTTTAGAGGCAGAGGGCAGAGGGACACTGTGAGTGAGCACATCTGTCTTATCTGTGGTTTCACGAATTAACCCCTAGGGAACAAAGCATTCCCCATACTGAGGAAACAAAGTAATATTGGAACTCCTCTTATTTAAGAAGCCACACAAAACACTTCCTTTGATGTTGTTATTTATGTGTTATAAATGGAAGGAACTCAAAAGCTAAAAATTCTTTTTCTTCCTCTGTACACCCGTGTACTGAACCCAAGGCTCATCGCTGTGAGCACTTGTACCCATCCATGCCCTGATTACATCTCTATTTGTTTCTTCCTCACTGGAATGATCTAGAAGTTTCCATGCGACACAAGACCCTGACTGCGATGGTACTGCCTTGCATAGACTTCCACATGATGGAAGGAGGGGCAGTGGCTCTCAGCTCAGACTGCCTAGAATTATAACTTTCATCATCATAATAGAAAGTTTTCCCTCTGGGGAAAGTTGACTTCTTGCCTGAGCTCCACCCTGTACACACACACATACAGGCACAGACATGCAAAACTGAAACCATTTAGAAGAGATAACATCTGCTCTACAATATGTATTAAACCCTAAGTACTTTCTAGTATGTTTGGTTGTTTGTTTATCAAAAAGATGTGCTGGTAGTGACATTGAATTTGCTAACAGCCTCCAGCAGGGTCAAAAACAATAGTCTGCAAGCCTATCTCAAACTGATAGGCCTACAACTCAGGCCTACAACTCAGGAGCAGGAGGAACATAAAATCTGACTCAGTCATTTCCCCTGGGGCTCTCTAACCACCTTCTGCCTTTGCTCCTGGTTTGTGGGGACAAATGAGGAGGGCCCCTGCCAGCTTTAAGGCGGAGTAAGCTGCAGCAAAGAATAAAACCTTTGACTCATGGTGGACTGGAACACCAGGTATTACAAATATACCCACTGGGAAAACGGGGATCATGAAGGTCAGGAGGAAACAGAGGCTGGGATAATTTTTTTTTAATTTTTAATAAATTTTTTTCAGACAATACATTTTAATCATACTTTCCCTTCCCTTGATTCTCCATTACCTCCTTGTCCACCCAACTTTATGTCCTTTCTCTCCTCCCTCTCTCAAGAGGAAAAGTAACAAAACCAAAACCAAAAATCCAAATAAACTGAAAAAAAATAAGGCAAAAAAATACAAGAACAAAACAAAAAGCACACAACCAAACCATGGAGTCCACTGTGTGCTGGCCACCTGCTCCTGGGCAGGGAGCTCGTGGCTGCTGTGCTCACTGAAGAGCTATTTTCACTTTCCCAGTAGGTATCAAATGCAAATGGCTTCTGGGTTAGAGGCGGGACTTTGCATCCAGTTCCTCTTTCCAGCACGTGGATTTTGTTTGGCTAGAACCTGTGCAGGTCTTAGGCATGCTGTCGCAGCCTCTGTGAATTCATGTGTGCCAACAGTCTTACTGTGTCTGGAGATGCTGTTTCATTGGAGTCATCCACCACCTCTGGCTCTTACGTTCTCTCCATCTCCTCTTTCCGATAGATATCACTGTATCTTGAGGGGAAGGATTTAATAAAGACACCCCCTTCAGGAATGAGGAAGAGTAGGATTCCTCCCACCCAAAAAAAAGGGAGAGCTTGACTTTTTTTTAATCAACATTTTATGTTGAGAAATACAAACGGAGCCTAACTTCTCACTGTTTGGGATTCCTGAAGTCAAACCATGCATCCAATGTCACCCAGAAAATCAAAGGGAAAGCCACGTCTGTGTTCCCGCCACAGCTGTCATAAAACACCAGCCTTTAAAGGCTATGAACGTGACATGGATAACCTTCCTCAAGAAACTTTTACACAAGCAATAGACTTGACATTGTACTTCTGCCAAAATATCAGAGAAACAGTGTTTCCTTAGCATGGCTCATGGTACACATCACAATCATCCCATGCTTATGTCACCTTCTAAGGGACTTCACCATGATGCCCTTATCTATGCCAGAGATCTGGTTTCTTGCTTTACAAAAAAGAAACTTGCATACCTAAAGCATTCCTGGAAGCCCCACTCAACCCGATTTTGTATATATTTTTTGTAGTAAAACTGGTTAACTAGCATAATTGATCTTTACTTGTATAATCTCCAAGAAAATACAAGAATCAAACAAACTAATTGTACCAGCCTGATGTCTTTCGTTTAAGGAGTATACTCGTGGTTAATTGTCACCTTAATTAGCTTGGATTAGAAACCCTTGAAGAGCCTACCCACTCTTGTCTCCCTACATCTCATAAATCCATAACTGTTTAGTTTCCTTAAATGAGTTACTTGTAAGACTTTTTCTTTTGTGTACTTCATGTTTCCTTTTTATCCTAAGTTCATAAATGTATAAACTCGATTAATTCTCTAGACAAACTGGGTTTCCTTCAAGAGGAACAGATCTTGTCCCTGGCAGCCCTGAGAACACTCTGGAGAACTGCTTTTCAGTAGACCTGATCTGAAGTTTTCCATTTTCCCATGGACATGGTTTCTTACATGTCAAATTCTGACTACCTGGGGGAACAAGTGTCTAACTATCACGGCAAGACTCTCCTCTGGTCTACAAAGTCATCCCCACACACGGCTGTCCACCAGCACGGCAGTCCATCAGCACAGTGATGGTGAGGTCAAACTTAGAAACAGAGATGCCTTGGGAACTAAAAGTCGAGTGCTGGCTCAGACATTTCTTCTTTTTATCTTTACTGAAGCAGATTCAAAGAGAACCTTGCTCTGTGAAGCAGAATATTGGAAAAGGCTTCAAATTTTATGTAATTCAACTGGGTGGTGTTTACACACACCTTTAATCCCAGCACTGGGGAGACAGGAGCAGGCAGATCTCTGAGTTTGAGGCTAGCTTGGTCGACCTAGTGAGTTCTAGGCCAGACAGAGCTACATTGTGAGATCCCATCTCAAAAGGGGGGGGGAATCAAAAGTTTATATAATTCAATCACAGCTTTTCTTCTTTAGATTATAAAATGATTTCACAGTATTCTGTATAAAAATGTATCGCTCAACAAAAGAAAAGTAGAAGTATGAAGCCTGCTGAACACCTTTTACATTTCTGTTACTGAAGTTGTAAGTCATGGGCTCATCTTCTCCCAGTAGGGACTGCTCTGCACACCAAGGTTTTCTGTGCAATGCACAGTTTCAGCTCTCCAGCCTGTGTTCAGGGCTTTGAAATGAAACCTGGATCCTTGTTGGTATTTTCCCATCCTTTCATTAAGTTAGCTTTAGTATATATTTTACTTTTGCCGCACGTAACAGAATAGACAGTTTTTCACTGTCTACTGCTACCCTACATTACTCCAAATTAATAACGGGGTCTCACAAATCCCTGCTCTTCTGAGTGAACAAAAGAAGACACCATCAGTACCCCCCTCCTCATCCACCACAGGAAACAGGAAGCACATTAGAGCTAAGGGAAAACTGGCATTTGGGGACTTCATACTACAGTAGTAAGTAAGTAAGCTCTGCTCCACCCACACTCAAGCACCTGCCAAGGGTTCCCCAAGAGGAAAGGGAAACCCAGGCTGGAGCATGGCACTGCACGGTCCTTACATGGGTAGAACAGGTAGGAATAAAGGTGGTACGGCTCATACTGACGTGATGGACTCTGAGTTAAGTGAACAGACTCCGTACAACTGAAGCCCAAGTACCAAGTACTGTATATCACTAAACCACTTCAAAAGGACAAGAATTCAGGGAAAGGAGAAATATTTCTTGGTAAAGACAACCTCACAGATTCATGAAACTCAAACATCTGGATATTCCTTAAGACCAGTTTTTAACTGGATTTACTCTCAGAATAGTAGCATCTCCCAGGTTTAAAAATTAGGACAGAAAGCAAAAGGAATGACTGCAGAGGAATGGTGGACTGGCTCATTCTTTTGGGGCCAGAGGCAAGCAAGGAAAATGTCTAGTAAGGAAAACTACTAGGAAGGAAAAGACAAGGTCCTCTGTCTACACTGTGGCCAGGAGACCAGAGACGTCCATCAGCTGCACACAACAGCAGTCTTCCCTGCAGGACACAACAGATCACCGCCACGTGACTTCCTATAGAAGAACCTCTACCACAAGGCCAAAAGAGGAAATTCAAATCTAAGGGTTCGAAGTTCACATCATCCTGCCTGGATTGGTTTTAAACATGAATTATAGATGTAAGGGCCAGCCAGAAATTGCCCCTTCAATAAGAGAGCTATCCTGATGTTCTCCATAAAAGTTCAGGCAGGCCTGTTTGCATTACACACTTTCCTTCCCTGCCCTTATCCCTTACCGGAAATGCCAATCTTATCTCTTAACATCAGCTAAGAATGCAAGTCTCAGGTATCAGTCATCCTAAAATGATGGGAACACAAGAGCAGTGGCTGCTTCTGGACAGACAAGAAGGGTTCACCTCTAGGTTTAGCCACACTGCTTGGTTGTCTCTATCCTTGTTTTCCCTTTTCTTACCATCAAAGCAATCTAGCCAGTCTTTTAAAACAGCAAAATAAACAGTATATGGCTAAGCAGCGGAGTGCTGCCTAGCTCACACAAAGCCCCAGGTTTGATCCCCAGCACTATTCAACCTGCAAAACTCAAAAGGTTCAATTATTTTCATCCATGACAATTCACGGAAAGCATTTTATTCATGAAGAACTGTTACTCATGGTGGCAATGGCTAATATTACTGAGCACACTTTTACATTTTTCAAAACAAAAATAAGTGCTTCATATGAACTCTCTAGTTTAATGACAAAAAGGTACATTTATTGCCATTTTACAGATAAGAGAGAGGCCTATGGATTTCCCCAAGGTTACAGAAGAGGTTGTTTATAAGATAGATCATTGTGATGGCGTATCTAGGAGCTAATCAGAAGAGTAATGGGAGTGACAGTTTCATGGGACTGGAGAGCCTTACTTAATACACAATGCTATTTCACCACTTAAAGCTTTTGTAAGAACTCAGTTTGGTATGAATCACACTCACAAGAACAGCTATTAAAGCCTGGATAAAACACAACCAAAAGTCTCAAGACACTGGTTGTCGGATGTGAGTCCTTCCTTCCTGCACACCTACAGCACAGCAAGAAGGGAAGGATTGTCGCTACAAAAACCATTCAAGTCCTTCTCAATTCTCCCAAATTATAATATTGATCTCAACAAAAGATTATCATTTTTGAATTAAAGAACAAATCCACCACACTGTCCTATAAACCACTCCCCACCCCACCCCACCCCTGGCCAATCCTAGTATGTCTTCCCTAATGCCCAGAGTCTGTAACAAAACCCCAGGTGTCAAGAACATAGAGTAACATGTTTGGAGCCACTAAGTTACTGCCTGGATTCAAAGGCTGAATGCTCAATAGCCCCAGGGTGTAAAGAGGTTGGGGACATCAGCCAAGGCTGGATGGTGGTGGTGCCTAAGTACTTGAGGATGGAGTCCAACATCTGGGAGAATTATATTAACAGTGACACTTTCCTTGCTGAAATGAGATCTTACTGTCATTGGAAAGTTCTTCTTTTCTTCTTTTCTTTTTCTTTGAGACAGGATTTCCCTGTAGCTTTGGAACCTGTCCTGGAACTAGCTCTTGTAGACCAGGCTGGCCTTAAACTCACAAGAGATCCGCCTGCTTCTGCTGGGATTAAAGGCATGTGCCAACACCATCCAGCTAAAAAAAGTTCTACATTTCCTCTCCAGACTTGAGCATCACTGAACAATTTTCTACCTCCACCTCTGTAAGAGGGGAATTTTAAAATGTCAAAACATTGTGGACGCTAAACAAATGCCTGGTAGTGAGAATGATAATCCAAAGACAAAACAAAAAAAAAACCCCATGAGTTCTATTAATCTTCCTGGCTTTGGATACATAGGTTATAAGGGGGTCTGTCTTCTCAGTACACATCAGTCAGAACCACTACAAGCCTTCCAGAAGATGGAGTCACTCTGGGCTGCTCTGTTCTTTGGTAATGGCCACATCTGGCTAGACAGGTTAGACATTCACCTTCACTCCCATGCTTTTAATTGATTTTAACCTTAGGAAAGTGTGAGATAAAGAGGTTCTGTGGAGTTAGTGGGTTTGCTTGCTTTAAAAGCTTTGTTTCTGTTGCTGTGATTCAATAACCTGGCACAGGTAACCTACGGGAGAACGGGTTTATTTTAGCTAAAGTTCCAAAGCGGATACAGTCCCTGAAAGAGGGAGGGGGAGCCTGGACTGTATGGGCAGCCCAGATAGGAAGTTAGGATATGAAACCTTAGAGCCTATCCCCTGTGACACTGTTCCTCCGGAAAAGACATGTTTCTGATAGTGTCTATAACCTTCCCAACAACGCAGCCAGCTGGGAACCAAATGTTCAACACATGAGTCTATTGGGGACATTTCCCATTCAAAGCACAACCGTTCCCAACTGAAATCCAGTCCGATTTTACCTTAAGAGCCTGGCAATGTCCATATTTCAAGTGAAGTCACACTCGAAGGCTCTAGTTCAATGAATTCTGTGTGGGTACTATTTAAACCACCACCATGGATTTCTTCTCTAAAGCAGTGGTTCTCAACCCGAGTCGCAACCCCTTTTGGAATCAAACGTCTCTTTCTCAGGGATCTCCTATCAGACATCCTGCGTAACAGATATTTACATTACAAATCACAACAGTACCAAAATTACAGT
>LOJH01027145.1:0-18161 GCA_001685095.1 Ellobius talpinus
GGAAGGAAGAAGGAAAAAGGCACTTTGGGAGTGTTCCTTTTCATTAAAAGTACAAATGCCTACTACTGCTAGGAAAGCTATTAATGAAAAGCAGAGAAACTACATTCACACAAAGGAAACAATTTCCACATGAGCTTCAGTGGGGCACATCCTGCACTTTAAGAACCACATAAGGACATTCAGTCCAGATGCAAGTTATCAGCAGTCCCTGACCAGAAGTTCAGTGAAGTGAGAGAAGCTGCTGCCCGTTCTCTGAGTTGTAAATAATATTTAGGTATTCAGCGAATGGGGAATAGGAAGGGCACTGAGAATTGGACAAAGACCTAGATTCCTTTTCTACTTGTCATTCTCTATCTAGCACAGATGTTCTCAAATCAAACAGCATTTCCGTCTGCACATAACATCTCTTACATTGTTAAGAGAGCACATTTGCTTCACCCTAAATCTTCAATAGAGTTTGGCATTGGTGGTGCAAGCCTTTTATCTCAGCACAAAGGAGGCAGAAGTTAGTGAATATCTGTGAGTTCAAGGCTAGCCTGGTCTACACATCAAGCTCCAGGACAGACAGAGCTGTTACAGAGAGAAATCCTAACTCAAAAAACCAAAACAAACAAAAACTTCATCAGAAGAGTTAGGGAAAGTTCTAGCATCCTGTGCTTTACTGTGCCTTGCTGTGGGACAATGGTCTTGTACCCTGTAAAGATTTGTCACTTGTATTGGCTTCATAAAATGCTAACTAGCCAGTAGCCAGGCAGGAAGTATATGCAGGGTGACCAGAATAGGAGAATCTGGGGAAAGGAAAGGCTTATTCTACAGTCGTCACCCAGACGAAGAGAAAGGAAGATGAGGATGCCTCACTAATAAAAGGTACCAAGCCACATGGCTAACAGAGACAAGAATTATGGGTTAATGTAAAATATAAGAGTTAATAAGGAGCCTGTGCTAATAGGCCAACCAGTTTATAATTGATGTAACCCTCTGTGTGTTTCTTTGGGGCTGAATGGCTGTGGGACCGGCCGGGAGAGAAACTTCTGTCAACAGTGCCTTCCAGATAATTCTGAAATCTGCTAATGTTTAATTCGCTAGTCAAGAATCACAATATCCCTCAAGCTCTATTATCACACAAAATTATAGCAGTGCTATGAAATTTACAAAGCATTAATTGTGAGTAGTTATGTTAGTGCCTAGTAGTACTAGGGCTACTGAAGAAAGCCAATTCAGTGTATGAATGAACTGACCCAACATGTGTACTAGAAACACCCTACTTCTGCCCCCTTATTTATGTTATCTTGCCCAACTTTGATAATGCAGAATTTCTCCTAAAAACTTAGATATATGGAGGATATATGCCATTTTTTGTCTGTTTCCTTGTTTCTTTCGCTGACAATCTTGCCTGTGCCTGTGAGCCAGCTGACAGTTTCTCTTTGGTTTCAGTGCACTGTGAGGCCAATGAGTGGGGCCCTTGGAGTCCATGCATGAAGAAAGGAAAAACATGTGGCTTCAAAAGAGGCACTGAAACACGGGTCCGAGAAATCCTACAGCATCCTTCAGCCAAGGGCAACCTGTGTCCCCCAACCAGCGAGACAAGGACGTGTATAGTGCAGAGAAAGAAGTGCTCAAAGGGAGAGCGAGGTAAGGACACACTAACAAAATGTGCTTCTCTGAGCCCTCACACCTTGATCCATATTTCAATTCATATCTTTATATGGGATACTGGCTGTATTCCTCATATCTGAAGAGCTAATGTGTAGAAAAAGAACATTATGGCTCCAAGCTATGGATCACATAAGTGATATGGTTTTTTAGTATGGAACCTGATCTCAGAACTTTAGAGTATGATAAAGGTACTTCATTTCAGGAGATTTCTGTTAAAGCATTAGGGTTTGATTTTTTCCCCTGTGATATATCTTGTTAGTGCCTAGGAATGTTTGGAAGTTTTATAAACACAAGGTGAACATCACCTGGTGTAAGACCAGTACAAAGGGATACCCCCACCAACATATTACCTTCACAATTGCCTATAAATTAAATTGTTGCCAGTGATTCTAAGTCTCACATTTGAAGTAAAAGACCAAGACCATTGGGAACATTCTGTCTCAAGTTACTTTTATATACATCATATAAGGTTGCAGAACCTATAATTTATGTCAGATTTTGTTGAAATCTTATAAGTAATAAGGATAAATTTACATTGACTGTAGGGCATGAGTGAAAATAAACTTCATTTAGAGGGACAGACAGCAGTTGCTGGTTTTTAAGTGATCATTTTCCCATATTTCTCAATCACACCCCCAATATGACTGCCTAGAAATACGACGTATATCTTTAAGTAATTATAGATAATCTTCTGGTGAGCCTGCAAATGACCCTCTCATTTAGCTAATTGACAGGAGCTGGATGCCTCTGCGGCTGAACTTAGTTTATTTCAGACATTTCTTCAGTTATTCATTCAACATGTATTCATTAAGCTCTTATGTTTGTGACCTCATATTGTGCTAACTCCAAGAGATTCACAGTTAAATAGGATCCTCTCTAAGGGTACTCTGAATTTAAACTAGAGTCCAGTGGGAAGCTGAGATGTTTAAACGGATGATCACAATATCTTTTAGTAAAGGAGTTTCTTGGAGACACAAAGGATGACACTACAAACATGAACATTGTTCATAAAAAATAGTTTGGGTCACCTGAGCTTTGCAAAATACTTTTTGTTGTACTAGGAAAAGCAGCTGGCTACCATGAGAATGTTTGGAGACCTCTATTGCCATTATAATCAATGCTTACAGTATTAAGATTTTTTGAAGATATGGGTTACGCTAAAGAGAACATCAAACTTTTTTAAGTTCGTAAGAGGTTTTGGTTAAAATTTAGTTTCAGGAATGAAATTTGGCTAGTGAAAATGGTCTTTTTTAGCGTTTGTTATCAAATAATTTAAAACATCCTAGATTTTTAAACTTGGCTTTGGAAGTCAGCTGTTTGAGCACTCTGTTGATCTTCACCCATTGCCACACAGTTACTTCTGTTTACTGAATGGTCTTGAAATTTAATGAGCTACATGTGGCTTTTAATCATAATCTTTCTATAAAATCTACAGTAGCAATCAGTATTTTGTTTAAAATATTTCTTTAAAAATATAAATGACCTAAAGCTTACCCAATAAAAATTAAGTTATATCATCTTTTCTCTTTTATTGAGTATATACTCTTCTAATATACTTTTTCTTGCATCTGCCATAAACACTGGTGTCATAAGTGTCACTCCTTGAAGCTAGCAACTAAAAGAAAAGTTATGCCATAAAGATGTTTGAGTGCAGCCTGTAACTTAAGAGATCACTTCAAGTTTGATTCTGGTCTTTGTTCTTTGGGATACAGAAACACTACACTTAAAAACAGAATTGTATACAATTAGAACAGCAAAAATGTTTTATTCTTTTTCAAGTTTGATAAATGCACAGACTAACAGGACTTGTGGATCCCCTATCATGACATTTCAGTCTCATTTCTCTTTTTCTTTCTCTTCGTTTGTATTTCAATGTGCTGGTTTCATTTTTTAAAGTGGGTTGAAAATGCAAGGAAGAAATAAAACCACACTCATAATTCATCACCTACTTAGCACATTCCTTAACTTCTTTTAATGTCTACTTATCTAATATTTTACATCACTAAAAAGAAGCCCAGAAAGCAGGTAGCTGTGACCTATGCATACATGCTCTCCATCATCTATATATAGGGCATGGGAATCTTACCTAAGCCCTCACTAAGCTTGCATACACATTTATGAAATATGGATGGTACACCATGAAGCATTTTAAACTGTAAATGATAAGGGGCATAAGCAGTTAGAAAGGAAGGATTCCAGCAGGCAAAGTTACCTAGAAGACAGGTGACCTAAGGTTTCTGGAAAAGCTGATCTTTTTTATCTTAGGAGGCTAAACTTAAGAACCCTTCAGGCAGTTTAAAGATAAGCACTGTAAAATGATAGGGACAAGATCTACCTTCTAGCCTATCTATCTACTGCTTAATTGCTCTGATTTCAGCTTAGAGATGCATAGAAAAAGGAAGAGGTTTTTTTAATTGTATAGCTTCAGCACTGAAAGACGAGTGAGGCAAAAGACCAGGTCTTTGTTATAAAATGCATCCACAGATCTTGATTTGAAGCCTGCATCTGCCATCTGCCTGTGAGGGAAATAATGGACAGAGGCAGGTCACTCTCATTTGGAACAGGTGCAGAACTTGTTTTCAGGATTCCTTTTTTGCTGTGTTCTAATTACCAAAGGCAGAAGCTCCAGGGAAGAATGATAAGATCCAGAAATGGCTTCTAAAGGAGCACTCAAAAATGTTAAATAGAAGGAAATAGTTTCTAGATACAGAATGGATTGTGTTTTGAAAAGACTGGTTTTTCTGACTCGTATTTTTCTTGCACTTTTAATAACTATGGGAAATGAGGCTAAGGATATCAATGTATGCTTTTGTATTCCTAATTCCTAATTATAACAAAGTGTACTATTTGTTTACAGTTTGGGATTATCTTCCTTTATCTGGCATACTCTTTTTTAAATAAGTTTTGAATTATTCATAAAGTACTCTTACAAAGCTATTACTCTTAGAATGTGTTTCTGTCTTGAATGGTTACTAACTACATATTTGAAATGTAAGACATATAAAATTGTTCTAAAAGGTTATATAAGAAATCATATAGACTTGTAGCATATGGGCATTAAAAATATATATTGAAATAGTAAGCAAAGAGATCGTGTGCTTTCAGTGATTTTCCATCCATAATTTTTGACTTTCTGACATGTTCAGTGTAATCTTCTCAGGGGCAGTGAAGCAGCATGTGTGTATGACCAAATTTAATGTAGAGCACTGGGTGAGTGTGTGTGTGTGAGTATGTGTGTGTGTGTGTGCATGTGTACTCATGCACACACACACATGCACTGGGAGGAGAATTGATGTGGTTCTTATTCACTTGTACAGTCCATCAATTTATGTTTAGGGAAGTTAAGAAACAATGAAGAAATTTTTTTTGTTTAATTTGTGAAAAGGATTTTCACTAATCAGAGGTGTCATGTGATCGTGGGATAGACAAAAGAGAGAAGATGTGGACAAACTACAGCAAGGGTCTATCTCCTTCTCTAAAGATGAATGAGCACCCACACCACCTGAGAAACAGAAAGAAATTGACTAAATAGAGAGAACAAAATATCCAGAGGCCCTCCATGGAAGAAACTAGCATAGAACTGTCATACCATCATCTTAGCTGAATGAACTGTAGATGGCCTATGTGTCTTCTCAGACTTTTAGAAAGACACAAACCATTAAATGTAAACTACATAAGAGAAGATGTTACATGTTAACTTCTAAATGGGTATTACTCTATCACTAACATTATAAACAAATATTATGTTTATTATGAATTCTACTTCGACAATCATAGCAAGATCACTTTTCGTAAAATTTAGCAAAAATGGAGATATATTGTAAAGTTTTGGGTGGTCAACCTCTTTGCCTTACTGGTTTTGGGTTTTGTTTGCTTTGCTTGCTTGCTTTTTTTATAAGATGCAGGATCTAACTGGCCTGTAACTTGATATGTACACCATGCTAGACTGGACTCCATGCCCCCAGAGATCTTCCAGTCTCTGCCTCTTGAGTGTTGGGATTAAAGATATGGTATGAATTATCACACTCAGCTTTCTAGCTTTTAAAACATTTGTACATTTGTAACTATTCTGTTGTCATATAGATGAGTTACTTACAGGAAAGATTTATATTAAATCATGTTTCAAAACAACCAAGATTTCCAGAGTGATTTTTCAGAAAACAAATAGAAGAATATCTTGTTATCATGGACAAATAGATGCATTTCTTATTGTTAGGAACTCAGATTGTACCTGCTCCCCATTTTCATCTCTTTGAAGGCTGGCTAACAGAAGACACTCATTTCAGGATGAGATCTTTTTGTTCTTTGGCTATTACTGGGAATAGACTAACCTCTTCAAAGAGTCTGAAGACATAGGAGTTATCTTCTTTCTGATGGGACACTATTACCTGCTAATATTATATAGATAAAACACTGCAATGTGTGTCCATAGCCTTTTTGTTACTTTTCATGTATGTAGCCAGTCCTATACAAATGGACTGTTTGTTCAGATGCTGGGGGAACCTCTTGCCACCCCTGGATATCTACACATGGTAGAAAGAAGAAAATAGTTGCTTCAAAGGTATATACACAACCTGTAGGAATAAAGGAACTAATAAATTTTTACAAAAAAATATAGAAATTTGAATTCTAACAAAAATATTTGAGGATCTGGAGAGATAGATCAGTGATTAATAACACTTCTTGCACTGATAGAGTATCAATCAAAGTTGGTTGCCAGCACCCACACCGGACTGCTCAGAACTTCCTGCAACTCTAGTTGCAAAGGACCTAACACTATCCTTTGGCCTCTAAGAGCACCAGCAAACATATAGCAACACACACATACAGACACATGCACATGTACAACAACACAGAAGTACCAGTAAACACACACACATAAATTTAACTTTTTAAAAATTATTCCAGTGCTATATAGACATCACTTACAGAGAAGTAATTCCTTAATATAAATGCATTTATTTTATCTTAAAGGGACAACCCAATTATTTCATTATATGTCATTAGTGCCTGCCAGTGTTCAGGGGGTATTTAGCTTCTTTTTTTACCAAATTTAGTTACAATAACTACTGGTAACTCTTGTTTTGCTATGTTATATATTAGACAGAATTAAATTCAGCAGTCTTTTGTTGAGATGTATTTATACATATTCATGAAATTCCTTATGATAATTTCATATATATTTAATGTGTAATATTCAAATGATATTATAAACACTTGCATTTTAATAATAATCTTTATGTGTTAGGAATTTTATACTCTTACAGTTATGCACAAATATAACATAGATTATTTGAAACAATAATTACTCCACTTTTCTAAAGAAAGCCAGAAAACAACTTTTAACTTGACCTTTAATATCCAAATCTTTCTGAGAACTCTGCTGCCCACATTTGTGGGTCTGAAACTAATCCAAGATCTTTTATTTGTATAAGTGATGCCATAAGGAAGTGGAAGGACCCAGCGAACATCTGAATGAAAATAGAAAAAAGTGCATGACAGTTACTAGATTTCTTGCCTTTTACACATTTAATGCTTCTACTTATGCTCAAAAACAATTTTTCTTCTTCTTCTTCCTCTTCCTCTTCTTGATTTTGAGACAGGGGCTCTCTAAATAGCCCTTGCTGTTTTGGAACTCACTATGTAGACCAAGATGGCCTCAGACTCACAGAGGTCTGCTCTGCCCCCCAACTGCTGGAATCAAAATTGTGAACCACTATTTGCAGCACTCTCAAGCTTCTTAATGCCAAAAGAAAGGTTCTACAGAAAATAGGATGATCTTTATTTCCTGGCTCATGTTCTTTGGTTTATATTACTTTGTTTATCTCAACTCGTAGTTGTTAATGCCTCTTTATAATTAAAACCAAGTTTATATCACTTGCATTTTGTTAGCTCCCTAAGAGGGGATATTATTAATCTTGTTCGGAATTCTTAGTGGATAGTTTTATGGCATAAATACTTGTGTTAATATTATTCATATGGACTTGTCCTCTCTAAGGTTACAAAAATATTTGTATTGACTTCTGTGTTGGCAGAGACCTTGCCATTGCTATTCTAACTATAATCTACCCAAATGATTCTTGCAAATGCCTATTTTCTTTGAGGTTACTTTTTTCGGGAATGACAAATTTAAATATCTAAAGCTTTCTATCTTTTAATCTCTCTCTGTCTCTATTAGTCTCTCTTTCTTCCCCTCCCTCCCTCCCTTCCTCGTGTGTGTGTGTGTGTGTGTGTTTGTGTGTGTGTGTGTGTTTGTGTTTGTGTGTTGGGGAGGGGAGGCCAGAGGTTGATCCTGGGTGTCGTTCTTGATGGATCTCCTGCTTACTTCTTTAGACAGGGCTTCTCATTCTACCTGGAGCTCAGTGATTGGCTAGAGTGGCTAGCAATGAGCTACTGGGCTCTGTCTCTCTCACTCAACCCAGGCCTGATGTTACAACTCATGCTGTTGTGCCTTTTACAAGGCTCCTGGGGATCCAAACTCACGCTTGATGCTCAGGTGGCAGGGACATAATCAACTGGCACATCTCTTTAACTCCGTCTGTAATGTGTTTAAAATAGCGCAGTTTTGTTACATGAGAGAGTACCAACTTACTACAAATAGCATTCTTCAGCCCTTAATCAAAGATTAGTTTTACCTTTGTTTAGATATTATCTTTGAGAGCTGTTTTAATAGATTTACACAACATAACAAGTAATCTCAAATGACCTTAAAACAAGAACCCATCCATTTAAAAATCAGTATCTGGGCAGTTTAAACAGACATCCATCCCCCAATTCTGGTCTTAGCTAGGCTCCTTCATGTGTCTGTGTGGCTGAACGTTGAAAAAACTGGACTAAGTTCAATGTCAGGGAAGGTCCATCAGGTCCAAGGGAGAAAAGTGAAGTAGTTTTTCTTAAGGATATACTTAGAACTGGCACGCTTTTATTCCAACAACCATCTGCTATCCTGTGCTAGTCAGAAGGACATTCCTGACTCACAGGTGAGAAATATGTTGCACCTGCTGCCTGGCACAAGTGTGACGTTACTTTGCAAGGTGCCTTGCAAGCACTGGCAGGAGGGGAGGGGCATTTCTGCCACCCAGATATCTTTGTTGTAGTTTGTTCGCAGTTCAATGAGTGCGGTCACTTAGTCTTTACCAGTTTCTTATTGTGAGGCTGTCTCTACCTTTCTCATATGTAGTATAGATGGGCGGCTTATGATTTCTACTGTGCCTTATGCGTAGTGTGAAGTGTATTGCTTAGTCTTCCCACTGACGCCACAAAGTACCTGCCACCAACAAAACAAAACAAAACAAAAATAACAACAACAGCAACAACAGAACACTTTAAGGGAAAAGGGTTTCTTTTGAGGTCTTAGTACATCACCCCAAAAGCCCTGGCAACAGAAGCTTGAGGCAACTGGTTACGTTGCTACTTCGGAAGCAGAGAATGAGATGGATACTGGTACCCAGCTAACTCCCTTTCTCCTTTATATTCAGTCCAGGACCCCAGTCCATGCAATGGTGCCACCCACACTCGCGTGGCTCTTCTTACATCAGCCAGCATAACAGAGACACTTCCTGGTAGATATGCACAGAGGTTAATTTCCACAGTGATTCTAGACCATATGAAATTGGCAGTCAGAGTTAACCACCACAAGAAGACTAAGAAGAAACACTTAAAATGCAGGCCAAAGTTCTGGAGAGATGGCTCAGCCATTAAGAGCACTGGTTGCTCTTTCAGCGGATCCAGGTTTGATTCCCAGAACACACATGGCAAATCACAAATATCCATAACTCCAGTCCCAAGAGATATGATGCTGTCTTCTGACCTATGAAGACACCAGGCACATATGTGGTGCACTCTCACAGGCAGGCAAAACACCCATACATAAAATCATAGTATAAATAACTTTTAGAGCCAGGTCAAGATATACTCATATACTAGGTAAATATTTACTTAAGTACCACTTTGTTCTAGGTGTTCTAAAGTGTGGTGACTGCAGCAGTGAGAAATTAAAAAAAAAACCTCTCCCCTTTTACCATGTTTTTCATATTGTAGGTATTAATATGGTGCGTTATGTTCCATACAGCTTTGACCACCCTGTTCAGCTCTCTTGGAGCAAAAACCTGTGTTGAGAGTTTTCATTTTCATGATAAGAACATTAGTAGCTGCAGTTTTCATTAGAGTTATCTAACCATTTACAAAGGCATTTGTTTATGCTGGCAAAATTAAAATAGACCTGCCTATGCTTTGCTTTAGTCTCAAGGCAAATATATGCATTTTCTTGTGACCCCCATGGTGATGAACTAATGAATGTTTTCAAGTGGCTAAGTAGGGTTAAAGGTACAGCTTGTGTCTGCAGGACAGAACTTGAGTTAACAGGGTCTTTGGAGAAATGACCCTAAGACCTTTCTTTGGCTTCATTCAAAGCCTGCTCTAGCCAACTGAGATTCCTGCCAATTAGTAGGGTTCCCTAGAGAGAGACACTCCAAGAGCGAGCATCAACATAATTTCAAATTCTGGACCCCCAATGTAGTTTGCAAAAGTGTAGCATGAGGGCCAGGCTGGTCCTTTGCTAATTACAAAGTAATCATTTCTCAGCCAAGAAGACACTTCCTTCTTTCATGGTCCTGTTTGGCTCCCCCCAACTGGACCACTCTTTTAAGTTGCTGAAGCCCCTTTGGCATAGAAGACACAACCCCACATTTGTAGACACAAAAGGATTATTCTTCCAAAGTGTGTGTGTGTGTGTGTGTGTGTGTGTATGACAGAATGGACTGCACACCTTCTTAGGTCTCCCAAGAGGTGTGAGGGAGCAGATTCAGCTGGGTTGCAGTTGATCTCTGGGGCATCATTGGACAGAAATGCTCTCTTGGTTACATTAAAAATTGTTTACTATGTAATTAAGATGCTTTGTCTGATACCAAACCATAGCTGTGGAAACTAGGTTATGTAAATATCAGAGTTTCTGGATTTAAAAACTGTATACTTGGGGCATTACAAATGAGAATGTCTCACTCAAGCTTCAGGGATTTAGTCCTGTGTGAGTCTTAAAGCAAACTCTCAGAGCAAGGTGTTTATTGTACTTGAACAAATCCAAGCTTGGAGTTCCCAGCACAGCATCTTGCACCAGTAAGCTTCTGTGTTAACATGGCAATTGGATGTGAAAAGAAATTCTATGAAACCCCTTTTGCTTCCTCAAGTACTTTCATTTTTCAATTCAATTCCTTTCAACATTTTTTTCAAAACTATCCTTATTCCATCTGATGTAAATTGAAAATATTTCTCAATAATTTTTCTTTCTGATTACAGCATCTCTAAAATTATTCATTATCTATATGAACTGGTTGTCAGGATTGAAAATGATGTACCAGTATTCATCAGGACCTTTGAGTTGAAAATGACAGATTTGAAATTATCTTAAGCAAAAGAAAATAGTAGGTTTTAAGCATAGGATTTTGTAAATGCCCAAGGCCATTAGACCATCTTTTTTCTCTCTTTTCACCTTTTCAACTCATCTCTCTCTTCCTTTCCCTGTTTATTAGTTTGTTATCCACTGCTGTGAGTCTTTCCAGAATTGAGAAGAAATCTGGCTCCAAGTAGCCCCAGTCTATATGTTAAAGTCTCAATTTAAAAGGACAGTTACCATTATTTTCCTATCCACGTGTCCTATTGTATGCAGGTTTCTAGTTGGTCAGCTTGAATCACATGTCCACTCCTTGAACCAATCACTGCAATGGGCACTTACAATATTTTGATTGGTCTTACTTTCAGTTGGTCACAATCCTACAATTAAAACTGAGTACAACAAGTGGTTCATTGTATATGGTGGATTGAGTTACAAATAAAGTTGTATATTTAAATGACTCAGCTCAATAATGCATATGCAAATATGGAAACATACTCTTTCACAAGATACCTTCCAGGCACTATTTGTGAAAAAGAAATTTAAGTGATGAAGTTCAAGCAAGTCTTTTTTTTCCAATTTTTACCAGATGTGCAAGTCCAGCTTAATGTTAACATTTTAATTTAACCAATTTTTACAGTTTTAGGGTTTTAAAAACATCTTTATGGGATTAAACTGACATTAACTGATCCCACTACTCCTAGAATGGTTTCTGGGACTGATTTGTGGACTCTAGTCAAAGCATACTCATTTCCATTTCTAGCTACTCCGGGTTCCTGTGAGACACACCAGTGTGGTTAATGACCTTTTCCTTAATTATTCACCATGCCACTGGAACTGTAAGATTAACTCAAACCTAATTACTGAACTCTTGTGTTTATGTTATGTATACACCACTGGGTCATAACTCTAGCCTCTGTGAGCCAGCTCACTATGGCAGAAAAACATGTCTTATGAAGAGTTGTTTTGTTTATTTATTGTTTCTGAGAGTGGAGCCTGGGGTTTTTTTCTGTTTTATCTTTTTCCAAATAATCAGATAAACAGAAGGGTTGCTCAACAGAGAGCGATAACATTTCATGAGTCAGGATGGATGCGTACATGGATTTGTCGCCTTACTTTTACATTACATGCAATACGATATTTGGAAGGACATTTATTTTTCACCTTGGCATAGTATCTAAATTCAGGCAAGAAAATAAAATCCTAAACTCACATTTGACACATATTGTTAATTTCAGAACTAAAGCAGCATATAGGAAGTGTGGAACTATCCAGTGAGGTGGTGAAGGCTTTTGCCACCAAGCTTGACAATCTGCCCTGGATCGTAGGATCCACACAGTAGAGGGAAAGAGCCAACCCCTATAGTCCATCCTTTGACCTCTACAGACACACACACACACACACATACACACACATACATACATACATTCACACACACACATACACATACACATACATACATTCACACTAAATAAGTAAAATATAATGAGAAACAATTATAAAGAAAATGTACACAATTAATTAGGAACCTTTGTCTAACTATTTACAACCCATGAACAAAAGTATTACCCAAATAAACATAAATAATAATCTAGTTTTTTAATAATGTAATTAGCATGCTTAGTCGATAACTATTTTTATAAAATAAACAATGCAATAGTGAGCTATCTCTCAGAATAATGAATATACATTGTAAGTGTCAAATACACAGCCTAACAGTTCTCTGCTTTATATCACATGCTATAGGGCTTATGCTTTAGTTTCTTTTCCTAGAAATTACAATTTAGTTTGTCATGAATAAAGACATAGTAGACTCCCATTTGCCTAGTTCCTCAAGTTCTTTTGCAATGTGTAAAAGAAGGGTGTTTACATATATTTAGAATGTTTGTTTAGTGAGGATAGTGTGAGTGTAGTATGTGCATGGGAGTAAACATGTGATTTTCAGAGACCCACAGTCACTTCTTACTTCCACTAAGCTCTGGGGGTCGACTGAGGTTGTCTGGCTTGTCATTGGAAGCACTGTAGCCTGAGATATCTCAGCAGGCTGGGGAGTCTTTTACTTACCCTTTACCTTTTCTCTCCTTTTTCAATCACTTTCAACCCCATGGCAGCCTTTAAAAACGCTTCTGTCATTTTATTTTCCCACCAATGCACATTTTCTTAATTAATTAATTAATATCTACATATATACTGACAAGCCCTTACCACAGTTGTGTGTAAATGATCCAGTTCACTGTCAGCATGATATTGAATTCACAGTCTATTCCTCCTGTTCTCCCACAAGTTGGGTTGCAAAGTGTGCATGACTACATTTTAATACCTCAATTTTATTTTTTCCTTCTTATTAAGAATAGATTTTTTTCTAACATATTGTATCCTGATTAGAATTTTCCTCCCTCTACTCCTCTCAGTTCCTCACCCATATTTCCTTTAATTTGAATCCACTCCCTTTCTGTCTCTCATTAGAAAGCAAACAAGCTTCTATTCTATTGTATTATACAGTATATTATAATAATCTATAATAAAATAATACACCATAACAAAACTCAGACAAAATAAACAAAGAGAAGGAAAGACTCCAGGAAAAGGCACAAGAAACAGATATAGACACAGAGACCCACTCATTTGCACACTCTGGAATCCCCTCAAAAATTCTAAACTGGAAATCATATTATATATGCAAAAGACCTGTAGTGTAAAAATAGAGGAAAATAAATAAATAAAATTATAAAATTAAAATATAAGGGAAAATAAAACAAAAATGTCCTGACATTGCATGAGACAAGAACCTCAAGAATGCCATTGAGTTCATTTTCTGTTGACCATCTACTGATGGGCATCCTAAAAGTAGTTTGCTTCCCAGTGAGACTTCCTCGGACGAAAATAAATTTTCATTTGTAAATGGATATAAGTTAGAGATTGGTTCTGAGTTAGGGATGAGGCAATGTGTCCACTTCTCCTTTCAGTTTTAGGACCCCAAATGGGGCAGACCTGTGCAAGTCCCTGTGCATGCTGCCTTAGTCTCCATGACTCCCTTTGGGTGTCAATGCTGTTTATTTATTAGGCCTTGCTTCCTTGGTGTTCTCTATCCCCTCTTATTCTCTTTCATCCTCCTCTTCTAGAGAATTGCCTGATCCCGAGGGGTGGGGCATGATCATGGCATCCTGTTTAGAACTGAGTGTTTCAAGGTCTCTCTCTCTCACTTTGTCTGCCTTTTGGTCTCTGTATTTGTTCCCATCTGCTGCAGGAAGAAGGTTTTTTTGATGATGTCTAAGCAAGGATTGATTTATGAATATAGTAGAATGTAATTAGGCATCATTTTATTGCTATGTAAATGAGCAAAAAGCATTACCCGAATAAACATAAATGATAATCTAGTTTTCTATAATGTAATTAGCATGCTTAGTAGATAGCTATACTTATGAAATACACAGTACAATAGTGAACTATCTCTCAGAATAATGAATATGCATTATAAGCATCAAATACACAGCCTAACAATTCTCTGATTTATACCACATGCTATAGGGCTTCTGCTTTAGTTTGTTTTCCTAGCAATTACAATTTAGTTTGTCAAAATATTTCATTAATAAATCCATAGTAGATTCACATTTTCCTAGTAGCACAAGAGTATTTGATTTTTCCCTAAGTCCATAGGCTATCTAGTCTTAGGTCATCCAAGCAGTGTCTGGTATGGTTTCAATGTCATGGAGAGTACCTGACATCAAATCAGATATTTGTTGGTTACTTCCACAAATTTTGTGCCAACATTGTCCTAGCAAATCTTGCAGGGAGGACACCATTGTAGATCAAATGGTTTGTGGCTGGGTTGGTGTTTACACTTCTTCTTTGGTAGCCTGCAGAGTACCTTCCTGCACCAAAGCCACTGGCAGTGGTGAAAGCTCTATATAACAGCCAACTTGACTTCTCCATGTTCAATAAGTTATGTAGGTGTTGTCTTCAGCAATGGGGCTTTGCCATCAACTTGTGGAGAGCAACAGCCTGAGTTTTTTGGGGGTTCTCCTGGGGCCTCTTTGGCCAACAACTCTATTAGATGGAACTCAGTCCCAGTACTGGGTACTGGAAGCTTCATTTGGTGATAAGAAATATCTATTTGGGGTTCTGTCTCCCACATTATCTGGCTTTTTGGGGAGATTGGTGTTGTTTTTCAAAAACAGGATTTCTCTGTGTAGTTCTGACTGTCCTAGAACTCATTCTGTAAACCAGGCCGGCCTCAAACTCACAGAGATCTGCTTGCGTCTGTCTCCTGAGTGCTATGATTAAAGGCGTGTGACACCACCTCCTGGCTTGGCTATTTCATTTAGACTGCATTTACATATGTATATATTTTACAAAGTTTCGACTGTATTAGGTTTTCATACTACCCTTCAAAAGGTCCTTAATTTTAACTATCTCACTCCAAATTTCCTCCCTCATCCCTACTTCTCTCCCCCTCTCCACTTGATCCTACATTCTAGTCACCTCCCACCCATTCATACCTATCCTTTTTCCCTTTCTTAGGAGAGCTATCTGTTACCCCCAGCTTCTTACTCTATACTTAACCCCTGTGCTTCTATGCATTGGAGCTTGGTTATCATTGACTTAGCAGTTAATATCCACGTAAAAGTCTTCCTCAACTTCAAATTCACAGTTTATTCTCACAGAATCTTGTAAAGATGGTGTCCGGTTTTTCCACTGCCATCCTAGTAAAAGTACAGAAATATTTGCAAGAAACGTTTGCAATCAGATCTGTCTCGCTTCAACCACAAGTTTGTCCTCGGTGTTATTTGCTTCACTCTTTAATTTTTGCGAAAGCACTTGACTGCCAATAAGTATACATGTGCTGTTGCAAAAGCACAAAAATTTGAAGATATATAAATTGAAAAGTAGGAATATCCATCCTCTTCAGTGTAGTTCCATCCCCTGAGAAAAGTTACATGATGTTGTTTGATCATTCTTCCAGATCATTCTTTCGACTATAGTAATATAGTCAATTTCTCTCAGAGGTAGAAAAGATGATACAGCTGCTTTATAAATTTCAAATGCACATTCAAGTAGCTCTATGGCATTTAAGCAAATTATGTCAGCTTTGTAGAGCTTATTTTCTTCATCTGTTAGACAATACTCACAGTAACACTTAGAATGTTAAATAAAGAGCTGCCAGTACATATAAAATGTATACCTACGTCTGACTATAACAATCATGCAATATGTATCAAACATTGGCTGAATAAAGCAAAAGATATTGATTTTGTAAATCTGAATATATATGTAACAAAAATTAAAGTACAAAGGCCATGGATTGAAAGAGAGCTAGAATAGGTATACATGGGAGGGTTTGAAGGCAGGAAAGGACAGAGGGAAATGGTCTGTTTATATTGTAGTATCATAAATAAACTAATCAGAAAATAAAAATATTGCTATATTCTGAAGAACCATTTTGGAAAAAATGTTTTACTAGTTAGTAACCAGAATTTAATGTTTTTAATCCTTTAATCTCTTGCCAACCTGGAAGATTAACATATGGTGTCCTATTGCTTTATAGTTAACATTTGCCGACTGTTAATATGGCTAATAAACATGGTATATTTTACAACTACTATGTTATGTATATAATAGCTAATATTTTTAGCTTCTTAGGGTTTCATAGATACATTTTTAAAATTTATGCATTTTCTTATCGTATCTATTGAGTAAAACACAGCAGGTGTGAGAAGTCTTTGTATAGTAGAAATAGTGACTAAGTCATGTATATGGAAAGTATTCCTCTTATTTATTTCAAGTTATATTATAGTGGTTTTGCAAATATTTTAAATAGCTACATTTATTTCTACAATGCTAATTTTCTAAGTAGCAGACAACATAAACAAATTCAGCAAACATTTATTGAATAACAATTGTGAGCTAGACAATATTAGGCATGCTACTGTAATTGTTTATACATGTAAATGAAGATATGTATATGTGCATATATATGTCTATGTACATATGGACATCTAATGGATATATATCTGGTTATATGTCCCTCAGATATCACTTCTGACCTGTTGTTTTTAATTTAGAAGGATTTTCTTAGCCCCTTCTAATTCTAGGCATCTTCCTCTTACAAGGTAGTAGAAATTTATGAAAAGTCAGAATTAAAGTCAAAAATAACTCTTGACAGCAAGAGCCTTTACCACTGAGCTCTCTTGTGGCTCTTGTCAGCCCTTTAAAAACTAGTGATTTTAATAGACACAAAGTCATTTTTCATATTTCCTGAGTGTAACTTGTTCTTCTAATACATGTACCTTTGTTCCTGTTTCTACACAACTACTTGAATTACCTTTCCCTGCTAAACCAGTCTCCCCTCAAGGAAATATGTTCTTCTAGCAGCTGTATTCACAGGCTAGAGGGAAGAGGAATAAGTGTTAGGTAACGATTAGGTCAAGAGAGTTGGAAAGGTAGTTGAAAAGGCAAAACAAAGAAGACGGGAAAAAGAAATACAAAATGTTGAATCAATGGGCAGTCTGTGTCTTGACACTAGGTATATCAACCACTCCAGGGCTACTGGTAATTGTCTCCTTGACTATTTGCAAATGCTTTCACTATGAGATGATTGCATCATGAAGGCAAGATTCTGGTTTTATTTGTTGGTTTTGGAGATGCTAGGGACTTAACTAGGGTCTTGTGTTCAGAACCGTAGCTTTTCAAACTGATTTTTAGTAACAAAACACTTTGCCCTGTTGAAATTCTATGCAGAGCCCAGAAAATTGGCATTAGAAAATGAGGATAATAAGAAAAGAGAGAAATTGGAACTTGTATGCAGTGCCCATAGGAATGCAGAATGATGGAGCCTGTATGGCAGTTCCACAGAAACCAAACTGAAATGACCATATGACCCAGAAATTCCAATTCTGAGTGTATAATAAAAAAATTGAAAGCAGAATCTCAATGAGACATGTACATTAAAGTATTACATAAATAGCCAAAAGTTGTAAGCAATTTGTGATCATGGATGGAAGACTGGAAACAAAATGTAGCATATACTTAGGATGGTACATCATTGTCTGAAAAAGAAAGGAAATTCTAAAGCATGCTACATCATGGATGCTATGCTAAATGAAATCAGCCAGTCACA
>LOJH01027145.1:18291-31792 GCA_001685095.1 Ellobius talpinus
ATACTAGTGACTTTGAAGCAGGAAAATGACATGGATGAGAAATAGAATTCAATTCTGCACAATGAAGCATCCTTAGAACTGATGTTTGTGATGACTTTATGATGTGAATGATCTTACTGCCACTGAACTGCATGCTTGGATCATTAGGATAGTAATGTATAATTTATCTCAATTAAAAAATATATAAAGTGGCTTTCCAAGCCATGATGGTATCTTGAGCTCTATGCCAGGAACCCTCTAAAGGCGGAAGGTCAAAATGATCCCACACATTTCTGATATCCACAAATTTACCAACATATGTACAGTCCATACACACACACATACACATCATGTATACTACACATACATATATCATAATATTAAAAATAATGTTAAAATATTTGTTTGATAAAGAATGAGTTCTGACCAACTAAAATCCATGAGTTAAGACTGCTATATTTGAAAACCATGGAACAACATGTTTTATGAACTTCTTTGACGTTTCTTACTTTCCTTCATGGTAAAATCTGAATTTGACATTTCTCTTAGCTCTTTTCTATAGAAAAGAGTAATGTTTCCTCCCCCTTTGGGAAATTTCTTGAAACTCAGAAGAAAAAAAGATACCAGTGTATTTCCCATGGGGCCATGCAGTTTATTCCAGATGATGTCCTTGCATCTTCTCTTCCATAGCTATAGCAAGTTAAAGGTCAAACAAGAGAAAGCAACTGTGGCAAGTAGCTTCTTTAAGATACACTGTCCTGGGCTTTGTGTTTATTTGTTTCTTGATTTCCCCTCATACTTGCATCCGTCCCTTTACAAAAACAAATGAACATGGCACTTCCATTTATCCTGTAATGTAGTAAAACTAGGGCACATTGGGATAGAATTTGTGACAGAGCCTAGCAGATTTATTGAAAGCATGACATTACCTTGAGGTAACATTTTAACATACAGCTTCATATTCTGAGCATCTTGTGCTATTAATCCCTGGCCTAATGTTTTCTTCGGGTTTTTTTGTCATTTGTTCCTTCTTTGTTGATTGCTAAATACATAATGTAAAACATTAGGTTGCAAACTGGCCTTAAATTGGCTGGGACCTCAGGAGAACTATTCCGAACACTTTTTATATAAACTCTAAGGAGGTCAAATTTGGAAAACTCTCAGCTGCTGAACTTGGATTCCACAAGCCACTGACCAGTTATAATTAATATTAATAAATGGCAGATGACAGATGTTTATTGCCTAACTGAACAGTGTGTATGCAATACTGAGTTTTCGAAAAGATAGTTTGATGTCAAGGGATTTAAACATAAGTGCTAAAATATCAAAAGGAACAAACTCCTTATACGTAATCCAAATTCTAACTGGAAATACTTTAATGTGCATCAGAAACAAACAAATTTTTTTATCATATTAAACAATGGATTGATATGAAACCCTATTTCTTTAGTCTTAAAGGCCAGTTTTATAAGCCTGTCTTTCTCAGGAAAGAAGACTTATAAACCACAGATACTTATTTACACAAATATATAAACACAATAAAACCCAAATTGTTTAACATGTATGGGTTTTGACATCATAAAAAATAAAAACAAGGATCTAAATGCTAAGTTGCTTTAAATCTATAGAGTTCTGTAGAGTTCTACTAAATAATAAGACCACTGACCAAAGTTTCTCCACTTACTCACTTCTAGATACTAAAGAGTTAAGACGTGGTAATTAAGTTAAATGGCTGTAAAATTCTGGGAGCATAGTGAGATACCTAAAACATAAATGCATCCTCAAGTTACTTCAGGCAAAATATAAGAATTTTCCAGGGGAATTACATGAAAACTCAAAAATATCTTACAAAAAACAGACACAGTGTTGGGCGATGGTGGTGTATGCCTTTAATACCAGCACTCGGGAGGTAGAGGCAGGTGGATTTCTGTGAGTTTGCCAGCCTGAACTACAGAGCGAGTTCCAGGATAAGCTACACATAAAAACCCTGTCTTGAAAAACAAACAAACAACAAAACAACCTAGAGAGGAAAATAACAAAATAACATGCTGAGTTAAGTTTATATCCTTATTCAATTGGCTCCATTCCCTATATTTAATTCATTAACACATATTCTTCCCAATTAGACTGTGATTGCATAACAATACTATTCCATGAGTGTTTGACAGTTTTATGTAATCATCTTATGTAGTATCCTAGTCATGTAGTTATTTTTATTAACAAATCTATCTTAAAGATGAAGAAATTAAGATATTGGGCAAGTAGTTGACTGAGAAATATTAAATAATTAACTGGTATGGTACTAAAGTAAAGTCCTGACCCCAATTCCTGTGATAGTTCAAGTATTTTAGACAGAAATGTATATATATCAAACTGTTGCAGGGAGGCTGCTGGTTCGTCCCAACTGCCTGGTTAGCTTAGCCCTGAAATAACCACACAGAAATTGTATTAAATAAAACACTGCTTGGCCCATTAGCTCTAACTTCTTATTGGCTAACTCTCACATCTCAGTTTAACCCATTTCAATTAATGGGTGTATCGCCATGTGGCAGTGGCTTACCGGGAAAGATTCAGCATTTCTGACTCTGGCATCTCCATGGCGGTTCTCCCACTCTGCTTTCTTCCTCCCAGCATTCAGTTCTGCCTTCCCCGCCTACCTAAGTTCTGCCCTATCAACTAGGCCAAGGCAGTTTCTTTANAAAACACTGCTTGGCCCATTAGCTCTAACTTCTTATTGGCTAACTCTCACATCTCAGTTTAACCCATTTCAATTAATGGGTGTATCGCCATGTGGCAGTGGCTTACCGGGAAAGATTCAGCATTTCTGACTCTGGCATCTCCATGGCGGTTCTCCCACTCTGCTTTCTTCCTCCCAGCATTCAGTTCTGCCTTCCCCGCCTACCTAAGTTCTGCCCTATCAACTAGGCCAAGGCAGTTTCTTTATTCATTAACCAATGAAAGCAACACACAAACAGAAGGAATTTCTACACCATCAAACTACTACAATTACCACATAATAGTTGGGTTAGAACCTTTAAGACAATAAACTTCATCCTTTCTGCTTCAACACTTGCCACATATCCAGGATGAAGGTGTATTTTGTTTGTCTCCCCATCTCTATTTACACTGCTACCCATAAGAGTTAGCATCATTCATTATTTTCTTGGTATCTTTGTTAGTGTTGCTGATACAATTGAAATCATTCCAAATTTGCTTTATTCTTTTGTTTATAATTTTTCCCCTGTTCAAAGAGTAAACCCAGACTTAACTCCCCAATGATGTCCCTTTTGCATTATCACATGATGCTTAAAACACATGGTTTTTGAAAACTGTTAACATCCTATTAAAACGCTATAAATAGCTATGTTCACAGTGTCAGGCTTTCTAAACAAAACCACTGTCAGTGGAGTAAGCAAACTTCAGGCACTATGTGCCTTGTGCACTTTTCATGGAGCTATGTTTAACTCTGAATCTTAATAAGAAACTTCATTTAGTTTTGTCAAAAGTTATGAATAGTCATGTCCCATCCAATTACTATTAAGTGATACTGAAGACATAAAGGAAAACTGGCTGAAGGAGATGTTTCAAGAGATTGGATTTTCTGCTCAATTTGTAAAGTATAGATGAGCTGCACAGTGGATGTGCTGGACACACAGAGCAGAGTAGCCATTCCAGGAGGCCTCTAGCATGGAACAAGTTGCAAGTGGGTAGAGCTCCAAGAAAGAACACCATGTGCATGTGTGAGTGAACAGATGCAGCGTGGCTTTCGGGGTTGTTCTCTGAAGCACACGATGATGTGAAAAAAAATCACATGCTGCTCTTGTTGCTGTAGACATCTGCTGAAGGCATGTGCGGATGGTGCAGATTTTCCCCTAGGATATTGTGTCTCAACACTGGAAACAAGAAAAACTGGCAAGTAACGGAGCAAGGATAATGCTCTATCATGATCACTTTACAGGATGTTTGCTTGCAGGTGCAAATGGTGGGCATTAAGTGAATTACTTGTATAAACATTGCTTTCTCTACTTGTATTATATGATACCTGTTTCCAGACTTTACCTCAAGTTATCAAGGACTATCCCATTTCAAATGGCATGCCTAATTTCTGTTCCTTTCATCAGTGAAGGCATAAAATACTAAAGAAGCTTTTAAATATGCTTTAGACCCAAACTTGAGCTCATAAAATAGGTTTAATTTCAAATTAGTCAAAACACATGGATGCAACTCGGCTTTTATCAGTTGTGGTTTTCTGTAATGGTCTCCATCTGTTGCAAAGAGAAGTTTCCTTGATCTCTCCCAGAGAAGAACATACCAACTAGTTACTTATGATCAAATGGTCATTGGAAACATGCACACAAGTAAACTTATGTGAACTAAGGAGGTTGTATACACACACGCGAACACAAGTGTGTAACAACAACAAATAAAGCCATGAATTTAAAAGGTAGCAAGGGGGTACATTTAAAGGTTAGAGGGAGGAAAGGTAATGGGGAAATGGCATTGTCTTAGTTTGAGATACGGTTGCTATGAGGAAACATGACCAAAGCAACTCATGCAGGAAACGGTTTATTCACCTTATGCTTCCATGTCACAGTTCATCATTGAACGAAGTCAGGACAGGAGCTCAAACAGGGAAAGAATTGGGAGAAAGGACCTGATGCAGAGGCCATGGCAGGGTGCTGCTTACTGGCTCTCCATGGCTTATTCATCCTGTCTTCTAATAGAACCCAGGACCACCAGCCAGGGGTATCCCTACCCACAATGTACTGAACCCTTCTCCATCAATCACTAATTAACAAAATACTATGTTTGCCTACAGCTTGATCTCAACTGAGAATTCTACCTCTAATATGTCTCTAGCTTGTGTCAAGTTGACAGAAAACTAGCCAGAACAGATGTAATTATATTATAATCTTAAATTTTTTAATTAAAAATGGATGTATTGCCCATAAAGTGTATACAGATCTTTCAGAATTGAGATTTTATCAAAACCATACCAGTTGTCTATAAAGTCTTATAAACTACTTGAAACACAATGAGATATTTGCAAATTTAAGTCTGGCCTCATGGAATTCTGCCTGTGTGTTTTATGAGCACAGCAGTTAGTCTATGAATAGCAGAAGTTAGTCTTTGAATAGCAACTATGCTATCATGAGAAGGTTGAAGGTGTGAAGAGAGCAAAAGAAACACAGGTTATTTTTAGAATAATAGAGTCATGGACACATGCAGAAACTGCCTCTCCACTAGATTTTATTTCATTGACATTATCCAGTTGGCAAAAGACAGCATTTCCCATTGACCTCACTAGAACCATTAAGAAAACTTTTATAGATAACAGACACTTTTAGCAAAGTATCAGGAAACAAAATTCACACACAAAAATCAGTAGCCTTCCTATATGCAAATAGCAAATGATCTCAGAAGGAAATTAGGAAAATAATACTTTTTACAATACCTTCAAAAATGTGTCTTCGGCTAATTCTAACAAAGCAAGTGGAAGACTTGTATAATAAAAACTGCAAGACATTCAAGAAAAAATGTTAAGATGTCAGAAGATGGAAAGATCTCCCATGCTCCTGGATCAGAGGGATTATTACAGTGAGAATGTTTGTTCATCCTGCTAAAAATCAATCTACAAATTCAACGCACTGTACATCAAAAACCAGACACATTTCTTCACATAATTAAAAAAGACATTTGTCAGCTTCATATGGAAGCACAAGAACAAAAACAAAACAAAAAAGCAGAAAAGCTAAAACAATCCTGAATAATAAAAGAACTTCTAGAGATAGCGATTTCAAGATGTAGTAATATAATAGCATCATGGTACTGGCATAAAAACACATTGATCAATGGAATCAAACTGAAGTCCAAGAAGTAAGTCCACACACCTCTGGATGCCTGATTTTTTTTTATCACAAAGAAGCCAGAAATATACACTGGGAAAAGACTGCATCTTCACCGCATCTTCAACACATGGTGCCCGTCAAACTAAATGGCTACATGTGAAACAATACAAAGAGACCCACATTTATTACTCCACGCAAAACTCAACTCCAAGTGGGTCAAGAACTTCAGCATAAGGCCAGGTACTTTAAATTTGCTTCAAGAGAAAAATCATAACTGGTCTTGAACTCATTGGCACAGAGAAAGACTTTCTGGACAGAACACTGACTGATAGCACAGGCACTAAGACCAACAACCAATAAATGGGACTTCATGAAACTGAAAAGCTTCCATATGGCAAAGGACATTGTCTTTAGGACAAAGCAGCAGGCTCCAGAATGGGGAACAAGTTCTTTCCCTTGGCTTCTATCTGTGGGTCCTCCACAGACACTTACAGAAGATAATGATACATAATGTGCACGGAGTCGCAGAAGTGGAAACACACTCGTCAACAACACCACAGTGCTCCTCACTTTCTTCCACTGGAGATTCGGTTTTGTCATTTCACGGTGTTCCTATGTCTGCCATTATGTCTGTTTTGGCTTCGGTTTGCCCATCGGCATTGTCGTCTTCATTTTCTATTTTTTATAATTCAAAATTTTTATTCATTTTACATGCCAAGCAGTTTCCCCTTCCTCCTCTCCTCTTTTTACCTCCCCCACCTCCTTTCTATGACTCCTTCACCCCATCTACTCCCCAGAAAGGGTAAAACCTCCCATGGGGAGTCGACAAAGCCTGACAAATCAAGTTGAGGCAGGACCGAGCTTCTCCCTCCCCTCCCCGGTTCCCATATCAAAACCGAGCAAGGCATCCCACCATAGGGAATAGGTTCCAAAAAGTCAACTCACTCACCTGGGACAGATCCTGGTCCCACTGCTAGGAGCCCCACGAACAGACCAATCTAAACAACTGTCACCACATGCAGAGGGCTTAGATTGGTCCCATGCATGATCCCCAGCTGTCCTCTAGAGTCTGTGAGTTCCCACAAGTTCCCATCAGCTGTCTCTGAGGGGTTTCCCAGTCATGATCTTGACACCCCCACTCCCCTTGCTCATATAATCCCACCTCCCTCTGTTCGACTGAACTCCCGGACTCCCGGAATCTTGGACTCCAGGGCTCTGTCCAGTGTGTTTCTTAACTTGAAAATAGATCTTTAAAGAAGATCAAGGCACAAGGTCGTTATTTATTTTGGGGACTTGGGGTTTAATTAGTATGGGGTTTTAGCATGCTTATTCCTTTTCTCTGGACTGTGACAAAGTTCTCATAAAAGCCACTTAAGGAAGGCAATCTTAGGCTCATGGTTAGAAGACATCAGCAATCACAGTCGGGAAGACATGAGGCCGGTAATAGTAATCTTTTAACAAATTTCTACTTTGTTTAAACAGAAACCCATCACATTGAATAAGAAAACTGTTAGTCAAATTCCCCATAAGTTTAGTCTTATTTTCTAATAAATGTCTTACATTTGTCACTTAGAACTTTCTGGTTTACTTTCGTTATTTTTTTAAGTACCCAGAAAGCTCTTTTCTGAAAGGATAATACTCTGTTATGTCAAAGATATCCATACTCACAGATGAAATCAAATTCTGGAGTGTTTTTGCATTCCTGAAAGTAACAAAAAAGAGTGACCCCACTTTTACCTTAACATTGTCTTTAGCATTTCATGTTTAATTACTGTACAGTATTCACCAGTATAATAAATATAGATTTATGAGATACTTTAATGTTCTTAAAACAAATGAAAACCACCCACGGGGAGCCTCACCAAACCAACCTGAGGTTGTCCAGATTGCGTTGGCTAAAATTAAGTGGAGGACCATTCATCTCCCGGGGTCACACAATTAATCTCAGAGTGGGAGTTCAGGCAATAACTAAGCAGAAAGGGAAGCCAGAGTGCGAGCCTGTAACAAGAGGGGCTGGCCTCAAGTATCAAGGAACTAGTTCCTTTTATTTTCTGAACAAACCTAAAATATTACTTATTATTGGATTTTGGAATCCTATCATCCCACATGTTTAACTTGGCTATTTTTATTACCGTTTTAATGTGGTCAAAGAAATACAAAAGAATTGCACTTAAAAGAGCTCAATGAATTTTTAGCTTCTAGAAAGAAAACATGTTTCTTCTAGGTGTCACCAGAAAGGAGTTTAGAATGAATTTAGGATAATTGTGAATATGTTAAAGCTCAAGGTATGATTTAAGAGGGAAAAAATAGGCTCTAGAGTCTCTGTATCTATTTAATTTTATTAGAGATCAAAGTTATTTTACATTTATATCAGGTGACACCTACTCTAAATATTGAGGGAAATTTTGATGTGGCATTCCCGATGGCTGCAAGTTGTCTGTCTCTGTTTGGCCCCAGAGATACTCTGCAGCGGTCAGTTTTATCCTAATGAGCACTACCTGTTCTTCTACCCACCATTTTAACCCAAGAACTCTCTCATAGTTGGTTCTTAGTGGTAGCATATCTTCTCGCTAAGAACTCTGACCCAAAAACAGCCTGCCTCTGGGGTTTCCATGTGATGTGCCAAGGCTGATGTCCCTTGAAAGTGACTGCCGAGTCTGTTGCTGACATCAGTGTTCCCACTTGGGTATTTTGCTCATTCCTTGGGAATTTCAAAGAATAACAAGTAAGCAACAAATCATCAAAAACTATAACATGTTGCCCAATTCTTGAGAATGAACCAATAACACTAAAATCTGTTTTAGTGTCACTAATGTGAATTCCCAGTCTTTTGAGGGACCAGTTCATACCAAATGCTCACTTGCTAATGGCAATTCTATAGAGAAGAGGCCTATTGATCATGTGAGAACTATTGGTCACCGTGAGACAACAGGGTAGGTTAAGCTCCATCAGAAACACAGCATGATGCAGATGTAATCTGTAATAGATTTGAAATCAGCCCCACGTATTCCATGCCAGTAATAAGGACTGATCACAAGAACTTATTCTGCATGGTATCAAATAGTGACAATAAATGAACACAATATGTCACAAACCATAGGAGTGAATAGTCAGAGCAGAGTAGAAATTAAAATAGTGGGAAAAGAATTGAAGTTTAAAAATAATCAATCTTCAGGATTTATGTTTACTTTTTCTCTTTGTGAAACCTGAGTAAAAGAGCTAAAAGACAAGGGAACAGAAAACCCATAAGAAACCAAACTTTTTTTAACATATATGTCTTTTTTCCTCAAAAAGTCAATTGTAAGCACTCTCCAGAGAAGGAACTCAGTCAGAGCCGAATACTAGACTTGATGTTTCATGTTTGTTAGTTATTGGGATTGTGGTGTTTTTCAAGATAGGAACAGTAAAATAGCTTTTATCAATTGGTATCCATACATAATCTGTGGGATAGAGTCTTGCTCTGGTTCATATGTACTTCAGAAATTAAGAAATGAATCCAGTGTCTCCTAGATGTTAAAAAGTATACACTTAGCTGCAGGTCTTAGACTGGGAGTTCTTTAAAGGAATGATATCATAAATTAGAATACAAGAATGTTAACTGTTACATCTCCCAGGAGAGATTCTTAATGGATTATTAGATATTGTAATTTATGGGAAAATACAGAGCTATACATGTCATACATCAAATTTACCTTGAGGTGTTTTTTTTTGTGTGTGTGTGGTTTTTTTTGGATTTTTTTTCTTTTTTTTTGTTTTTGGAGACAAAGTTTCTCCGTGTGGCTTTGGCTGTCATGTAATTCACTCTGCAGTCCAGGTTGGCCTCGAACTCATAAAGATTTACCAGTCTCTGCCTCCCTGAGTGCTGGGATTAAAGGTGTGCACCACCACTGCCCAACTAAGTTCTATAATTTTTGAATCACTAAATAAAATTTCTTTATTAATAAAGAATATTAATATGCAAATATTAATAAAACGATTAATTTTAGACAAAATAGTTTTAGGTTCCTCTTCCAAGATTTTCATCAAGAATTTGCATTTCTGGGCTGGAGAGTTGGCTCAGCCATTAAGGCAAAGATCACAACCAATCCTGACAAATAGAAACCTCTGCGCTGCATATAAATATCTCTGGTTACATGTCTTCTCACATGTGACTTTTCTTGATTATTTCTAGGGAGGTAGACTAAACATGTAGTTCTGATGGAATCTAACCTCCTGTGCTGGTTTCTGGATAGCTCAGAACCCTTCACTATCTGAGAAAAAAGCCTCTGAAAATGTTGAGACCAGCGAAAACATGGGTGAAAATTCACCAAAGCTCTGTAAACTCATGGCATAGGTGATGGCATAAAACATAAAATTTCATCCTTAGGGAATCTCCCTGTTTCAGATTCTTTCATGTGTCTTGATCTTGTAGATGATACAGTCCAGGTGAATTTTGCTTAATAGGAATCTTTTTCTTCAGAAATTGACGCAAAAACATATACACTCTGCATGGAAAACCTACAGTACTGAACTACCAAGTATGTTAAGCCTTGTTCATAATTTAATAAATATTTAATAGGATCATTTTTAGGAAAATGAAGTTTTTGCTAGTGAGAATTGGATTCAGAATAAAAGTTTGAACTCAAATTAGAATTGGGAAAATGTTTTTCTGATATTCAGTTTCTTTTATTATTTTGCATTTGGTCATGGATAAATTTATTTTTGCTACATTTGTTGTATCTAAGTTTTCAAGGAGAAACTTAAAGCTCTCTTGTTCCAACATTGTACAGACAAGCTATATGCTGTTCATAAACAAGAAGTGTTCATTGCGTGTACCCTCCAGCACTGAATACTGGGGTGGTAGTCTTTAAAACTCTTACGTACATATATTAATTGAAATATTAGAAAACTATTACAAGGCTGATATTGTATTCATTTTACATTGCAACCAGAAATAATCAAGAATGATTGACTTAAGCAAGAAAAATTTATCGTGGTATAGTTACATAGGTCAGAAGGGTTTTACTAGGCTAAAATAAAGAACAAGATGGTGTTCCTTTATGGAGATATTGGAAGAATCTGTTTTCTTTTAGATTTTGATGTAACTTTCAGTTTTTGGCCTGGGGCCCTTGTCTCCCTCTCCATCTTCACATGCACAAATTTTGAGTTGAGTCTTTTTCATGTTGCATCCCTTGGCCCCCTCCTTTGCCTTTTCTTCTCGTTCAAAGACTTGTATATCTAAGTGGATAGGTCAGAATAGCCATGGGTATCCATCTCATCTCCAGCTCAGACAGTGAGCAACCTTAATTTCATCTGAAATCTTAGTTGGCCTTTGGCATTTCAATGAACATATTCATAGGCTCCCAGGATTAGGATGTGCCTATGTCCTTTTCTTTAGGGGGTTATTTATCTGCTTATTATAGGATAGGGTTGTTTCACAAAAAACAGCTCGTGACTTTTTGCAATGTGAAGGAATCTAATTTGCAAAATACTTTGTTAGTGATTCTGGGATGAATGGCCTACTAGTCAAGAACAGATGTGAACTGACAATACTCATTTTAATGAAGGAAAGCCATGAGGGTGATTTCCTCCATAATTACTGTTGACAAATTCAGCTAAGTCTCTCCAGGTTTTCTGTTTTTGTTTGTTTGTTTTTGCTATCTCTTTTTCCTATCTATTTCCACTGATTCCAAAATGCTAATACTTCCCACAAGCATTGTTTGGAAAAATTTACCTAAATCTACTATCCCTAAGTAACTCAAACATGATTGGGCTGTTCATGCTCATCAAAAGTCCAGCTGGAAGCTGGATGTGACAGAACTCTAGGTAAATCTTGCATACTCACTTTCCTAGCTGCAGTGATCAACAATTCCACGCCTTAATATTATCTACCGGGTAATGTTATGATATGATCAATATCAAATTCTCCTATACTATAAGTGGTGCAAAGAAGATGACAAAGGAAAATAAAGTAGGAACCCACCTACGGGCATTTACTAAAGTGCAAAATCCAGATAACCAAGTGATAAGGAGATAAAAAACGGGATGAAGTAATGGCAAATTAGAGAAAAGGATGGTACTCAACAAAAGCAAAAATGAAAAGAGAAAACAAGCTACAGTTGGGTACGAAGGGTCTTCTGTACCTTGTGAAAACAAGGTGAACAACACTGGCAGCATATAAAATCAAGGCACCAACAAAAATAAGAGACAAGCCATCTGTGCTGTAAAAAGGCTGACAGCAAGGTAGAAGGTACATGGAATCACTTGCATGTGCACACGTGTGTGCATGTGCACACACACTCACGCGCGCGCGCACACACACACACACACACACCCTGAAACAGGTTTTTACAAAGAGGCACTCTAGCAGGTGGGAGACATGACTCAATACTTGAAAGCATTTGATGCACAAACCTGATAATCTGGGCTGGATCCCAGGAACCCATGGTGAAAGGAGAGAACTGGACCAGGAGAGTGGTTCTCTGACTCCACACACACATACCATGGCAAGTGTGCACATTTGCAAATACACACATCATAATAATAAATTATATATTTCTTTTAATTTAAGAAAAGACGTTAGAGGTAGTAGACACTTCTCTGTGGCTGATGAATGAGTGACACATTTAAGAGACATGCAGGTGGTAAACACTTTCATAATTTTGCTAATGCATGTAGACTTGAAAAGGTTAAGAATTAGCTCCAAATCTTTGAGTGAATTAAGTGCTGCTGAGATTTTTACTATAGTCAGATCAAGACTAATCAATTCCCTAAAGTGACATGACCTACACAGCTCATTTGTGGTTTCTTAGAATCATTATAATTATTAATTGAGAGATTTTTAATTTAGTATTTTTCTACATTCTAGTATTTACACACTACTTGTTCTTCACAACGATTTCAAATAGTAATTGATTTTTGTTCTTTAAAAATTGTATTTTACAAAATCAACAAAGAAAACACAAAAGTGCCTTACTTCTAGGCACATTGCTGATGAATGATATAGCCGACCACAAAGGGCACATCTCTGGATACCTAGTTCACAGTTTTTACATTTTATCACAGTTCATACCCTTTTTTAAAGCACATATTTTAGTGAATGAAGTCTTGAGAGTTTACATATCATCCCTCAAAGATAGACACTGACTAAATGGCTTGGCAGAAATTCAATCTCTGATCATCATGACTTCAAAGTCAAAAGTCATAGGAACTCTTCTTGTTGAATGTTTCTTCACCTGCTAGAAAATGACCTCTTGGGACTTTGTGAAAAATAACCTTTGAAATGTACCATGGAAAGTGTATAGAGAAGGCTAATTTTAAATACTCAACAAGCACAGTTAAATACATTTGGAATAGAAGACCACTTGTTGGTTCCAGGCTGCTCAGCCCTGAAATAACCACACAGAAACTGTATTAATTAAATCACTGCTTGGCCAATTACTTAAGCGTATTGGTAGCTAGCTCTTCCATATTAATCTAACCCATCTCCATTAATCTGTTGTGTATTGCCATGTGGCAGGGGCTTACTGGCAAAGTTTAGGCATGTCTGTCTCTGGTGGCAGCTCCAAGGCTTCCTTTCTCCCAGCCTTCAGTTTAGTTTTCCCCACCTAGCTCTCTTCTACCTTATCAGGCCATGCCCATTTATTAACCAATGGTATTCACAGCATACAGAGGGGAATCCCACATCATACATT
>LOJH01027146.1:0-18161 GCA_001685095.1 Ellobius talpinus
GACTTGCCGGCTGTGGGGTACCAGGCAGGACAGAAACCCCAACAAGCCGGCCCTTCATGTTACACCTCACTCAGTGTTAAGGGCAGAATCCCCAAAGCAGTACTCAGAGCTTACAGCTCAGTGGTATATTTTTCTGTTATCAAACGGAGATACAAAACTACTGGTGCAGATCATCAGGGTGAGCCCGAATGGGAAACAGCACTTGCCACCAAGCCTAATGGCCTGAGCTGAACTTCTAGAGGCCACATGGTGGAGAAAAGAACCAACTCCACAAAGTTGCGTTCTGACCTTGACGTGTCTGCCATAGCACACGGGGTCCACACACATCCACACCCACATACAACACCCACCTTTTACATAAATAAATACAAAGATTTTAGAGTATAGGCAAGAGGGTGGAAATACAAAAACATAACTTTGAGCCAAACTTTGTGTATTTAAGAACACAAAGATTCTCTAAATTATCACTAGTGACACTCAGGATATTTAAATTTACCTTGCTACTTAAAAGACGCCAAAGCTACCACCTAACTAGCAAAGTTTCAGCAAAATAAAAATCAAAAACAGAACAAAACAAAACCAAAACCAAACAAACAAACAAACAGAAGTACTAACTAAGCACTAGAAAGAATTAGCAAAATTATTTGAGGATCAGATGAAACTAGCTCGATTCTACAGTGCACCAACCCGTTTTCCTTCTGAACCTGGAATCTGGGCATCTCTGGTGCAAACAAGAGTCAATCGTTACTGACATTTTGTATTTGCCATCACAGCTTTTCCTGGGAGACTAGGGGGAAAAGTACTCTATAAGTTTGTGCCTGGCTTTCCCCAGGCTGCCTTATGGCCCGTTGCTTCTAATGCTTGTATTGTTTTGCTGTATAAAAGTATGTTGAGTCCCAAATTCCTGAGAAACTTTCTAACATAGAAAACAAACATCAGGGCTGGATGGCTCTGCAGTTAAGAGCACGAGGTGCTCTTCCAAAGGTCCTGAATTCAATTCCCAGCAACCACATGGTGGCTCACAACCACCCATAGTGGGACCACTTATAGTGAGATCTGATGCTTTCTTCTGGAATAAAGGTGTACACACATAGAGCTCTCATCTATATAAATTAAAAAGTATTTTAAAAAAGAAAGCATCAGTTGGTGTGCTCTTCTCTGGGACCTAAAACATATACATACAAGTAACATTATACAGGCTGAACAGGTTGTATTTAGAAAATGACCACACACACACACACACACACACACACACACACACACACACACCAAAAATGAAAAGGAAACCACGAATTTGAAAGACAGCAAGGAAAAGGGTACACAGGAGGTCATGGAGAGAGAAAGGGATGGGGAAATGATATAATTAAATTACATTATAATATCAAAACTAAGAAAAATTTAAAAACTATCAAGGAACTATTTAGAGCACTGAGATAAAAACATGATGTATAGAAACAACAAATAACAAAAAGATACAATGTGAAGAAGTATTAAGAAAACTTTATCCAGCATGAACCTTGCTCTTCATAAATTCACAAGTTTTTTTTAAGTATGCTTATGGGTAAGATATTCATAAATGTACAAGTCCACTAAGTTTACGTCCGTATGTATGTATGTATGTATGTATATTCCGTACGGTGTGTGTGTGTGTGTGTGTGTGTGTGTGGTGTGTGTGTGTCACATTCAGTGCATATTTAGAGCTAAAAGGAGCATAATTGATGAGATCTTCACTTTAAGGTAACTAGCAGAAAAATAAGAATCTGGAAAAGTCTTATATGTCTGTTACATCAACTTCAGGAAGGTATTCAATAGCATTTGGAGGAAAGGACTTTGGGAAACAATGAGGATCTACAGGTACTCAGAGACTAGAAAATGCCTATAAAGATAGATACCTTTGCATCAGTCAAAGTCTGTGGAGAATTAAGTGATCAGTTTAAGCCAATCGTAGGAATATTACAGGGATGTGTCCTCTCACCACTACTCCTTAATATATCCCTGGAATTAATAATAGCAACAGCCCTGGAGGATGAGGAGACAGGTGTGCCGATAGGTGCTGTGCGAATCCATAACTTGCATTTCACTGACGATACAGCACTACTTGCTGAAAGTCCAAATGAGCTGCAGGCCATGGTAAATAGAGTGAAAACCTTGGTGTGAAAGTAAACACTGAGAGACTGAGATACAATCATGGGAAGGGTGCACAAGGATTTTAACATTGTAATATCGAATCAAAACCTCAAGCAAACAGTCAACTTCGTCTATCTGAGAGGAAACCTCAGTTCAAAGGAGGGAACTATTTCAGACATCAAGAGGCGGATAGGGAAAATGAGGGACGTATTTCAGGCACTAGGAAAGGTTTGGTCAACAAGAGACACGACGACAACAACAAAATTACTAGTATATGAGACACTTGTCTTGAGCTGCCTTTTTTACAACTCCAAAACCTGGAACACAAAACACTCCTCAGACCAGCAGCTCAATGTGTTTGAGATGGCGTGTCTCAGGAGGATTCTAGGCATCACAGGAAGATACAGAAATAGCCTGCACAATGATGACATTAAGAAACATCTCCACCTACAGAAGAAAGTAAAGTATAGGATACGGCAACAGTGTTTAAGATACTTGGGTCATGTTATGAGAATTAATGATGACAAATACCCAAAGATAGCACTGATTTGCAGAGTGCACTGGATAAGGTGAAGAGGAAGGCCCCCCAAACGATGGATAGAGAGCATAAAGGAAGACTTTGGAACCTTGGGTATGACAATAACACAAGCATCTCGGACTGCCCAGGATAGGAACAACTGGAAAACCACCATAGACAGGCTGCCCATGCATGCTGAAGCATTGCCAGGGTATAAATGATGATGATGATGATGTATGTATACTGATAATAAAATATTACCACTCTTTGTCTAATTAAATAAAGCAAAAAATAAACTCCTACAGAGCAACTTGACTATTCATACACAACAGGGCAATGGTGACAGTAGATAGCCAACAGAAAATAAAATATGGAACCTAGTAAATATAACCACAGAAGTAAATTCCATCTTTCTAAAGGCTAATCTTTTATGATACTGCATCAGTGAAAAACACTGATTTTGATGACCTGAACAAAAGTCAAAATTCCATTTGTGAAGACTTCATTAGTAGGTGAAAAGCACAGAAAACACTGCAATACATAAAGCTAACAGAGAGTTCAAACTTAGCACACATAAGATTCCTACAATTCTAAACGAAGACAACTCAATATAACAAATCAAGAATAAAATGAACACACATTTCACAAATAAGTATTCACATGGACCAAAATTCTGAGACCCCAGCCACTAGGAAATATAAATTAAACTCATATTTTAAGATTACACAACAATTAGAATAGTTAAAAGAAAACATGCTATTATAAAGGAAACTCTCATACTCTACTGGTAAAAGTATAAACCGTTAGAAGCCTTTTCAAAGCAAAGCATGCTTAATTGTGCCCAGAAATTCTACTACCAAGACAGGCGATGCGAATGCTTATAGCAATACTATTCATAAAAGTCTTAAAAGTGAAAACAACTTAAAGAAACATCAGAACCCTAATAACTTTTAGACAGTCAGGACAAAGAAAAATATACAATTTTTTTTAAATGGTACTATGTAATAATGTGGGTCAACCCACTAGTAGCAGCAAAAAAGTATTTTGCAAGTTTATATGCAATTTGGTGCTAACAGAATTTTGGTTGTCTAGAGACCTGCGACTGAAAAAGAGTTAGAGGGACCTTTGGAATGCTGCCAATGCTTTATTTCTTGGCCAAAGTTGTACTTTCATGGCTATATTAACTCTATTATAGTCCATGCAAAGGCATGCTTCCATATTTAAGTTTTAACACCTCATTCATCTGTCTGAAAATTTGTCCAAGCCAGCTAACATTTAGTATCTTCAAAATATTGTGCTTATCTGGCACTTTGACTTGAATCAAACCCTAAATCTCAGTTCATACTACCCAACAAAAATCATCACACTTTTGTTATGAATTCACCTGTGTCCTAGATAATGATATGCTGAAGACCTAAGCCCTAGTACCTGCAAATGTGACCTTATTTGGAAATAGAATTGTCTACACATGTAACCTGTAACTTAAGATGTGGTCATACTGATGTAGGGTATGCCTTTAGTATAATAGACTTGTGAAAAATTCCTATGACATATGTTCAGTTATATGATCACAGAAGCAGCAAACAACAAAGACTGATTGCAAGAAGGATTCTCCTTTGTCCTAGAACATGGCTTCTGACTTGCAGAGTCTAGAACCTAAGAGAATACATGCCTATGGTTCACATAACTGGGTTTGCAGTGCTTACAGTGGCATCCATAGGAAGCTAATGCACCGTCCCATATAATTTCTCATTCTCACTTCAACCTCCCACTCACCAAATATTATACTACTCTATTATTTATCCAATACAAAAATCCAAGTCCACTTATTTCTTTGCATTTTTCATATCCTGGGATCATCAAGACATTTTTTTCTTCTAAAGATCTCTTATTTTAAACCTTTCTCTTCCATTTCTCTTATTACCATCCTAATTCTAACCTAGAACACAGCTTATGATAAAGCATATTACTTTCCTTATATAACCCCTCTTCCTTAACTGTCAAAGATTGTTTTTCTTATATTATTTCTCTTGTCCTAAACTGTCAGACATTCCTTTCATAATAATCAAAGAGCATGCAGTATTTAGGCACTATATCCTACTTCCTTCAAAAATACAGTAAGCTCCACTGTGCCTATTTTTATTTCTTATTAGCTAGCTAATGTGTATATTTTCATAGTACCTAAATTAATCTCTGGGAGACTCGGTTAAATATTTGTATCTACCAAGATAAAACTATTATTACCACACCATCATTTATAATGTACAAGTTCAGCTTCTGTCAACTTGGGTCTTCAATGTTGATTCATAATTTATTCTTCATTATGTTTTACTCTAATTTCCTCCAGCTCTCACTCATACTGACTTATCCTCAAAATAGATCATTAAAATCATTAAAGATCAATTTCTCCCTATAACTTCCATCTCCCCCTGTGATTTATTCTCTTCTACTTGGAAGGTGCTTTCATTACTAAGGTCTCTTAAAGACTAGCCTTTCCCATTTTTCTTTTCCTGAACCTTGCTATACCCGATGTGTGTCTCCCACGTCTTCCCTCCAAATTTAGAAGTCATAAAAATTAACTGACGAGAAAAGGCTTTTCTTATCATTGTCTGTATACATGGACAACTGCGGGTCGTGTACTTTCCTGAGCTACAGCAAAAACATCAAGGTCTGGGGACAGAGTTTAGATGGTACTAGTGACTGAACCTACAGCCATCTGCATGCTACCTAAGTACTCTACGATCAAGTCCTATCTCTAGACTTTTTGTTGACTTTTTTCAGAGTCTAAGTTGTCCTAGAAGGCCTTGACATGAATGATCCTCCTGCCTTAGCCTCCCAAGTAGCTGGTTTTACAGGTCTGCACCACCAAATCTAACATCCAATTTCAACAAATTCAGTGTCAGAGGTAAAGCTAAATTTCAATGATTTTAAGAGGCAGCAAGTCTGAGGAGATTGCCTTCGTGATGGTATCTGGCATATACTTCTCGATGCCCAAGTGGCCTCCTTCTGTTCTTCATTTCCGTACCTGCACCACTCAGTATCCTTCCATTTACTTTAGCCAGAGTCAAGTTCCCGGCAGTTCTTAATGGAGAATTCTCAATCTTAATGTCTTGTCTTGGGCTGCTATCGCAAGGGTGCCAGCTTCATTCAGTCCTACTAACAGACGATTATTACTTTCCTGCCGTGCTACCCTTCCAACCTATCCAAACTCAACCATCTGAAGAACTCACCAATAACAATATCACGGTGGGGATTAGAAGTCAACATGAGACACACATATGTTCAGTTCCTAATGAAGTGACTCATTCTTTTTCTCTCAATTTGATTTTTCCCAAAAGTGGGTCCTAGCCTACATCCTCACTAGATAATTCGTTGGGATTTGGCGTTTTCCCCCATCTGCTAGGGCTTAGAGAGAGGGCTCCAAGGTTAGGAGCACTCACTGCTCCAAAAGGTCCTGAGTTTGGTTCCTAGCACTCAAGCTGAGCAGCTTATACCACCTGCAACTCCTGCTCCAGGGTATCCGGGGGAGCCAATGCCCTTTCCTGCACTCCATGCCATACACATGCACACCTGAAAACACACAAATAATCTATAAAATAAAATTGAGTCTTTGATGCTTCGATGTCTTCTTCCTAATTAGTAAATCTACTTGTCTAGTTTATTAAAAGCTTCTTTTTTTCTTTCTTCCTCTCTGCCCACCAAGTCAGGATCTTATATATTTCAAATTGGCCTCATATAATGACTCTTGATCTTCTGATCCTCCTGCCTCCACCCTCCTATGTGCTAGGATTACAGGTGAGTCACAACATGGGGAGACTGCACAGGGCCCACGTATGCTAAGCAAGCATTCTACCAGCTGAACTATGTTTCCAGCTGTAGGAGAAAATGCAGACAAGAGCGGGCAGTCAGTCTCCCAGGAACACTGTGCTTCTAAAGAAGGGGCATGGCACACTATGCTCCTAAAGTCAGAGCACTGAATTCTGAAGCAGTGTACATAACTGGGAGCTGGCTTGCTGAAGAGTCTGCATTCTCCACTTTTAATGTGCTTCTTCCTCATGGAGTCCCCTCAACTCACTATTCAATATGAGGTGATGTGCTGACCAATCACAGCTGATGGGCTTCCACAATACAAGTGCTTGCTCACATGCAACAAAACAGACACCGTTGCCTGAAACCATTTCCAAAGTGGTTTATCTGCACACCCTTTACTGACCATGGGCAGGCACAGCTGTCCTGTCCTGTCTGGGACATCCTAGTAAAGACAGCATAGAGCCCTCCAGATTATCCTTGCAAGATGTCTCACTTCCTTGGCATCTCCAACAACCCAGGCTTCACCTTCATAGCTTCCCAGGGCCTTCACTTGAGAAAATTAGCCGTCATACATTACTAGGACTCAGGGGCTCTCTGAAACTGTGGAGGAATAATCCACTACCCTCTCTCAGCCTTTAATTGTGCTTGTTTCTAAACACAGCAGAATGTGATGACATGCCAAAGTCTGCTGCCAGCTTAGGATGGACCCTGCCCCACATGGACCACATTTACAGCAGTGTGTGTAAAATGAACAGAAATTTCCACAACATGCAAAGGTTTTCTAGGAACAAGAAACCCCTTGGATCTTTTTTACACATTGGAGGTATAGCTGGGTGGGGTCCTGCCCCCAGGAAACCTTCTTATACTAGTGCAGAGAAGACTTCTCTTTAAGGCCCTACTCTCCTAACAATTACTGCACTGCCTTTTTGCCCTTCCCCCCACTCTACTGCAACCCTAAACTCCCCAGTGCTGTGTCCTTTAAAACCCCCTTTGTTTCTGCCCCTTTTGCTTTGCTTTCATTGCCCAGCTGCCCGAGAGTAACAACCGTGCCACAGACCCAACTTTGGACATCAGCTATCCTCAAATTTTCTCTGCCAAGGAAATTGGTTGTTACTTTTTAATTTAGCTTCATACAAGTTCTTAGGACAAGGGTATAATGCAACCAGATTATTTGCCAAAATATCAAACAAATGGCCTATAGCCCAATTGCTAACAAGAGTCTCTATTCCTCCCCTGAAACCTCACAAGCCAGGCCTCCCCTGCCCACATTAGTCCCAGCACTATTGTTTTGCAGATTCCTTTCACATTCTCTTGAGCTCTGTTTTTGCCAGTCCAAACTTGCAGCGTTCTCTAAGGTCCTTCAAAAAAACAATGTGGTCAAATTCTTCACACAACACTCCTTTCCCTCTGGTACCAATCTTATTTGTCACTTTTCTGTTGCTGTGGAAAAAGCTCTAGCTAAATGCAATTTAAGGAAGAAATTCGTTTATTAGGGCTTATGGGTTCCAGAGGGATACAGTCCATACTGGCAGGGAAGAAAAAAGGTAGGGTGGCAGGAGCAGGAAGCAGACTGATCCATCTCCATCCATACACAGAAGGGAGGGACAGGAAAAGGGTGATGAATTTCCTCCAGCAAGGCCATTAACTCCTAAAGTTGACATAACTTCCCCAAACATCTACTGGAGATCTAGTGTTCAAATACATGAGCCGGTGGGGGACATTTCTAATTCAAACCACCATAGCTCCTAATTGCCTACCAGCCTCAGGCAAGATAATAATCACTCACCTTCATAAAGTTCATATCTGAATGCCATAGTGATACTGATTCCTTCTGGGATCCTCACGCCAGTGTCTTTTCAACTTACTATCTTCTATTTTACTAGATTCTCTTGTAAAGGGAAATGTAAATGTCTCTTTCACAATTCAGCTAAACTGTTAGATCCTCTTCCAATCTTCCTCTATCAGCAGTAAAAATATTCCTTCTATAACCCCACAAGCTTAAATTTCATTTATTTTTATGGCACTGGAGACAGAAGCAGAAGCTGCATGATAGTTACGCGTGTGCTCTACCTGAGCGATACGCTCAAATCTCTTCTTGCTTTTTCCTTAGAGGCAAAGTCTCAATGTGCTGCTAGGTGGGTGGTCTTAAACTTGCCAACTGAAATCCTCCTGTCTCAGCCTCCTGGGTAGCTGAGATTGTAGACTGCACCACCAGGGCCTGTTGCACAGACTGTACAATGGTTTTGTGTAGACCTAGAGTGCAATTTGACTTTCACAGCAATTTTGTGAATGAAGTATAATTTAGTCAATTTCATATATTTTGAAACAGGCTTAAAGTAACTAGCACTCTCTCCTCTCACTTCCCACCCCCTCTGAAGATCTCCTGACACTTCAATTTCTTAGATGAAGGGTTTACTGCTTAGTGGTTCAGTGGGAGAATGTTTGTCTAGCATGTTCAAAGCCTAAAGTTTGAGCCCTAGCACTACACAAAGTAAAAAAAAACAAACTGTACATGTCTTAAGGGGAGTATTACAAAGGCATCTTCTATGTTCAACAAAAGGGAGGAAAAGTCTTTTTCCTATTTGAAATAACAGCTTTACCCTTTTAGACCTTACTGATCATATTTTAAGCTATACCTGGTATGTTTTTAGAGATGTCACATATTTGTACATATATATGTATAAATTTTATTAGTCTTACTACTGAGTTTATAAGCCTAAGAGTGGCTATCATGAATCTACCATGGAACATGGATGACTTCTATTGTGGTTTGATTAATAGTCAGTGAGCAGCCTACCTCCCGCTCCTATTTCTAAGCTCTTCGATTTTTGCATAACAAGATCAAGTGTTATAATTATCTAAGCCTTGTCAATAAAATATTTAATACATACATAATATTCAACCCACTCAAGAAACTTAAGGTTCACAAGTCAACAAGGATGTTCTCTAACCATGTCCAAGGAGAAACAGTTATGAATACAGACACAGTCACTGCTCCATATGACGGTAGAGGGCAGCAGAGCAACAGGAGTGTCCTAAAGAAAATCTGCTTCTTAAAATACAACTTCAAAATTAAAGCTTTGGAGGACAAGAGACTGTTTGAATATTATAAAAAAATTTAGCAGATTATTTATATATATAAAAACATTTCATATACATTCAGATCCATGTATGTGTTTATACATACACAATTAAGTTTGATAAACAATGCATGGCCTCAAAATAATTACAATAATAATTACTTACAGTTTTCTCATTAAAACTTTGAAAATTATATCTGAGCTATCTTCTTAAATGCAGGAAAGAAACATAGTTTAGCCAGACAGCTTTATTTTTCTAAGGAAGGTGTGTTCACTAAGATAGCCAACCCTAGACTTGATAGACCTTTTAAATTTTAAAACCAGTCAACTACAGCGTCTACAGGAGCTTAACTAAAAAGGTAACCCTTTGATATCTACTAATATACAACACACAGAAGAAAACCTGTGAATGAACTGCAGCTCTACTGCCATTTCTATGTCTGATTTCCTTCCATTTGAGTATTGCTTATAAGAATGAGGAAGCTACTATGAAAATTGGTATCAAATACAAATGCATAACTCACATGTCTCTAGAGCTTTGTGCTTGGGATTTGTTTACCTCTTTCAGGTTTTACAAGAATTGCAGAGATTCAGAGTAGTTATGCCAGCCATTAACACATGTACAAGTTAGTGAAAAAATGCTGTTGAAGCATACTTAAACCAATGTTCAACTGTTCTGTGTGCATTATCCCCTACCCCACCCCTGAGACAATCTCTTCAAAAACAACTAAGCAAAAGGTATCAAGAAACATTTTTTCTAAATAAGCATCCAACAGATTTCTAAACCAGCTGAACTCAGAACTATAAGCAATCATCTCTAATTTAAATCAAATTGAATCCACAATGGCAAGACAATTATGAAATGAATTTTTTAAAGATTTATTTATTATGTATACAGTATTTTTAGTATTCTGCATGTATGCCTGCAGGCCAGAAAAGGGCACCATATCTCATTATAGATGGTTGTAAGCCACCATGTGATTGCTGGGAATTGAACTCAGGACCTTTGGAAGCGCAAGCAGCGCTCTTAACCACTGAGCCATCTCTCCAATTTTTAACCTAACTCAGTGTAGCTATACCTAAGAAATGTTATTCTGGTTTCAATAACAATGGTCCAAAATATTTTTTAAAGATAGTCATTGCTATCATGCCCAATTCACAGAAATAATTCATGTATAAAGTTGATCTTGTCACAGTTTTCCAATACTGCATTCATTAATACTTTTTTTCCTCTAAAGAATGCAGCTCACTCTTAATTGTAATTTTCTCAGTGACTGAGCTAAAGGGCTAGCTCCATAAACCTATTTTTATATTTTTTCACTTGATACTATCATGTATTCTCAACAGCAGCTCTGGCAGGTTTCTATTGTAAGATAACAGGCTATCAATTATAAGTGCACCAACTTCACGGCACATCATAAAGGTATGCCCCCACTGGAAGCTGCTTAAACTACATCCACACTAGCTAAATACACAGCTCATGTTGCAATACCACTGAAGAAAATTTACATTTCTCCAAAAGGTTAATTTTGAACCTCTTCAAATTCAAAATAGGAATACCAATGAGAAATCAACACACAAAACAAAACAAACCACAAAGCAAAAATCATCTCAGTTAACAAAGCCAGGCCTATCAATCTTCCCTGTTTGTATCTCAAATTTAAAATACATCTCAATAGTTTCTTATCTCTCATATGTTTTGTATAGCATAGCTTTTACAACATAATAAGCATTTCACAAAAAAGAGTTATAATAGAATACTTCACAAAACAATTTCTTAGACCACTATAATCTAATAATTACTTAGTTTTCTCATTTTTTTGTGTGTGAGGGGTATTAATTATATAGTATAAACCGTTTCTCATTCCCAAATAGGTATTTCCTTCCAAAGAAGAATGTTCCATACTCCTATCAACACTATCCTAAACATAAAATCTTTGGAAAATGGATTTATACTTTCACTGTATATGTAAGCAGTGGTGAGGGACACCTTAATGAGGAAAGCCATTCTTAGAGCAAGCACTTTAGGATGTAAGTTGGTAGAACAATATGATTCTAAACACAAAGCGCATAACCTACCCCAGAGACAGACAATTCAGTTTAGGGCTTCACTGTCTGGAGTGGTGGCCACCAGCCACAATGCATCTAACTACTAAGTGCATCAAGTGTAGTATCCAAATTAAAATGGCCCATGAGACTTCAAAAACCGTAATATGAGGCAAATACCAATAATTTTACTATCAATTATATGCTGAAATGGTATTTGGTTATGTCATGTCTACTTTTCAAACCCTCTAATGTAATACTAAGAAAACAAAATTATGTGGGTCCTATTATACTCAATTGTACATATGCTCATTTAAGACTAAACTTGATCTTGTTGCTAAACTTTTGAAGTTAAAAAGAAACTTAAGTGTCCCTACATGACAAGCACACAAGAGTACAAAATAGTGAAGAAAACAGTAAGTGTATTTCTTTCATAAAGTATTCACATCTGGTCAAGTTGTAAACAAAGGCCATAACGGTAGAAGTCATCTGGGAGGCAAATATGAAGATGTCTCTCAGAATACCTGAGAACCTCAAGTTCTCCAAGCCTCCTGAAATCTGTTGACCTCATGTCCACAGCAGAGTCTAGTGCAGTGGGATTTACAGTTTCCCTGGTAACAGATTTGCAACCATCCATACACTCTACTCTCTGACCCTGACCATCTGAGGAATTATTCATATTGGCTTTCTCCCCTTAATTTAGCTATTTTATTTCTTCTGAGAAGAACCTAAATAGCTAGCCTATTTAAAATGTTTTTTCTTAAGAATTTTTAAAGGAAACAAAATAACATTATAAAAACTGCCATTTCTTTTTAATCTATAGAATCACATGCATAAATTATTTTAAGCCTACAGAATCACAAAATATTGAAACCTTTACTTCATTTTCTAAGCTATCCAATCCAATTACAAGCTGGTATATTTTGTACATGTCTCTTACTCCATTTTAGGATCTACTCACAACACAACAGCTCCTCCCTAATCCCCTGGTTAGTAGACTGATGGCAATCAATCAATAGGTATACAGGAAAAGTAACCTCCTTGCCACTATGCTAAACACATGAAATTCACAATATAAGCATGAATTATTATCCCTTCTAATGTGCAATATAGATGAACCAAGACAAATGTGAGGAGCCTCTCACTAAAAGTTCAAGTAGATGGCTTCTAAGAGAGCCATTTAGGAAAAAACTTCAAATCCACCCTGAACAGGTTCCAAACAAACCTAAGTTAATGACTTAATTGTCAGAACGTGTTAAAACTGAAAAATCGTGCAGGGTTTGGGAGAAGGCTCAGTTCTTAAAAGTGCTTGCATGCAAGTAAGACAGAGAACTGGAGTTCAGATCCCCAGCGCCCACATAAATGATGGGAGGAGAAGGCAAGCGGATCTCAGGCTAGCCAGACCTGGGTTCAAGTCTGGATTCAGGTGGGAGGCCTCAATGAGTAACAAAGAGCAGACCAAGATTGCCAATCTCTACCTCTGGCCTTCATATACACACCCATCTGAAATATCTCTGCATATACATACATGCATATTGCACATACACAGACATGAAAAATATATAAGCTGGGTGTGGTGACATATGCCTTTAATCCCAGCACCTCTGAGGTAGAGGGGCATTGGAACTCTCTTGAGTTTGAGGCCAACCTGATCTATACAATGAATTCCAAGTTACTCACAGCTACACACTGAGGCTGTGTCCAAAAACAAAGAAAATAAGTACTTTTAAAAAATTAACATCACAAATTTAATGAAATTCAAGAAAGTTTATGTGTTTAAAACTTAAAATTAAAAGGCAATTTTAAGCAAATATATTTTAAAAACCAAAAGTATGACAAATGGTGTTTGGATAGTTAATTTTCTGAATGCTTGGTACGAAGAATGTTTAAAATTCCATTATTGTCTTAATGTTATTTGATTTTACCCAATTTACATACTAACAATAATTATTAATTAAATGCCTTTTGAAAATTATATAGCCCTGTCAATTTTTAAGACATTAAAGTAAACACAACAATCTATAGAAATACACTTACTACTTTTAACAGATCAATTACAGAACGTCAAAATAATTTTTATTTAAAATAAGACTATCATAGATAGCTTCTCTTCAATTAGTTTTTAATGAATACCTGGAAAGTTTTAGTTCTCTAAGTATACAGATTAAAGATACATATCACAATTTGTAAGTTACTAATGTGTGTAGGTAAATGTATGAACCATTAGCCAAATCCATTAACCAAAAAGCTACAATTCAAATTGCTCCCCCCAAAATGTTCTTTACACATAATGCCTCAAGTACAAATTCTCATACAATGCACAAATGACTGGAGACATATAAAGTTACTGTAAAGCCAAGGAGCATATGAAATTTGAGCACATTTCACTTTTAGAACCTCAGTCCTATCATGATGGTATCTACATCCACATTACCAATGTGTATAACCCAATACTCAACTCTGAGATGGCTCAGTAGTTAAGAGCATTTGCTGCTCCTTTAGGGGATCCAAGATCAGTCCCCAGCACCCACAGGGAAGTTCACAGCAATCTTATCTCCAGTGCCAGGGGATGTGTCACCCTCTGTTGACCTCCATGAGCACCAGGCACACATGTGGTATTTATAAAGACAAGCAAGCAAATATTCATACACATGAAATAAAAATCTAATTTTCTTATCTTAAATCTGAAACATACCTGATCTCAAGCATTTCAAGAGATTCTCCTAACATGAACACGGCATGCCAATAAATACACCTTTTACTAGCACATGCATCCAACTCTATAACTAGGCCCCTTTCTGATGCTGTAGACAGAAGTGAGTTTCTATTTTATTTGTTTCTAAAAGTGGTTGACAGTCCAATAATTTATGTTTTACAATATAGACTCACACAGACCCTAACTTGATGGTATGGATTCTATGGAAAGTAGAATCCATATTGTGTCTTCCTTCCATTCTCCAGCCCTACATGTTCAATAGAATTGCTGATTTTTCTAAGTGAACATATGAAAAACTCCCAAATCTTAAAATATAGTCAACATTGCTGAGGAAGGATTTAAGTAGTTTCCACACTAATACACATTTAATTTGATGATATGCTAATATTTTGAACTAGCTACCTCTTCAGAGAAAATATATCTAATAAATATTTCTGAACTACTGATTATATTATACAGTCATAAACATGCAATTGTCAATTAATTAGAAAATTCAACTGTTTAGGATTAAGAGCCAACTAGGAGTGACAGTTTATAACAGTTTATAACAATGTAATAAAATAAAATAAAATAAAAAATGCAGGAGCTACCACACCCATGTACTCTAAGTGCTTTAGCTTATTCTTTCATTTAATATCGTAAGAACCCTATTAATAAGATGATATAAGTACCCTACCAGTGATTCACTTTTAGTAAGTGGCAGTCTTCATTCAGAATCAGACTGACTTTTTAGTGATTAAATCGTAAACTGCAGGAAGAAAGAAAAAATGAGAGACAAAGATGTCTTATATCATTGAACTGTCTAATTTCAAGACTAACTCAATTGATTTTGAAGTTAATTTTAAAGTCAGGATTTTTAAAGTACAGTGGTAAATTACTTGCTGAGAATATGCAACTCCCTGGATTTCATCCAGACAAATGTTCACACACCCATAAACAGATACCCATATACACAGACAACAAAACAACAAAGTGAATTTTTCCCTCATTTATGTCTTTTAACCTAATGAGTTGCATTTTCCTATCCCAAGAAACTCACAGGATATGATATACATTTCTACAGAAACACCAAACTGTCCTGGAATCATCTACTTCCTTTCTGTCTATCAGCACACTGCAAGCATGTTGCAGGCAAGACACTGCCAAGTGTGTTCCCAAGTGTTTATAAAGTACCTAAAAATAGTCAAACTGTTCTTACAGATTTGCATTATGTGATAGCTTATTTTCTAATATCATCTAAACATTTATCATAAGATAAAGTCTTGGTACAAAGGCACAGGCAGTGTGGCCGAATCCCAAAGACAAATGGCGCCTTAGAAGGGTCAAAATTTCTGTCTTCTAATTCTTCAGTGCCACGTTCCTAACACAATATTCTCAACCTCTCAGGAAAAACATAGGAAGAAAAAATGAGACACATAATCATTTTTCAATTGGCAATTATCATCAAAAAGGAATAGGGAATTTCAGAATTAAATTACGTTTGCTGAGTCAAGTATACAAATTTGGTCCCTTCGACCTTCTAACTAGAAATGTCTTGGACTTTAAAAAACTGGCAATTCCTTGACCTCTGAAACTCTCATTCTAAAAACTCAGCTCTCAAATCAGAAATGGGTTTGCATCCTTAAAATCCCAGAATTTAGGAGAGTGAAAGAATTAGATTAGGAATTTGAGGCCATTCTCAATTACACTGTATGATCCTGGCTCCTCATCCTGGAGAGAAAGTTTAGTTCTTCAAATTCAAGTAAGATAGTATAGAGTCCCTAAAAACACACTAACTCTGGTATACATATATATTCTAAAATACAAGTTCTACCAGTGATGAGGGACATTTTTAACAGTCAAATTAACATGATGACATCAACCGGACTAGTTAATGCAATACTAAATGTAAACAACTTATCAAAACAAATTTATAAAGAGAAAAACAAAACTGCAAATGGATAAAAACAAGCACAGCACTACTATTAACAACCAGGTAGGGTCATCTTCTTAAAGTTTAAAATCTTTCAACTCTAAAACTGAGTGTACGCAATCAAAGAGTGAGTATGAGCCAAGTCCTGTTAGCACTATGGAATGCTAATATTACCATCATTCATAGATCAACAGTTGTGGGGGGGGCACTTACATGAAAAAAATCTGTTTCCATACTCATTAGCATCCCTAAGTCAAGGCAACTGTGCCCTATTCAAAGTCTGTTTTCTAAAATAGAGGCCAATTTTTAAGTGTCATAAGGGCTCATAAATTAGGATATTATAACACAAGTCCAAAAGGCAGCCCTTTAAATGAACAGCACATATTAACATAGCTACTGTCTATGTCTACAACAGCAAGCAGAGATGACTAAAATCTCCAATGTACACTTGCTCTAAATCACAGTACACTTCCCTACACTGCTTAGTTTATAGGGTTCTAAGATAAGTGATCATCCTCCTCCACTTGAACACTATACAAGCTCTCCTTCAAACCTATTTCCTTCTCCTATGTAAAAATTAATGTGTGTTCCTGAAACTAATCAACAACCCACTTTAATGCGACGATGAAATTCCCAAATGTAAACTATTTTCGGGATCAACGTTTACGGAGCTTCAGTCTCCTATCGGGGTTGGTCTAGACAAAAAGCCCTCTAGACCTACAAATACTCCTTTGGTACTGAACACAAACTAAGTCATGACAGTAAAATGCTTCTATCACCCCCAGGATATCCAAGTATCCCGAAGTCATACGCACCACCTGCAATCCTCCTTAATGGCTCATAAGAAATTCAGTCGAGAATCTCCTATTAACAGAGGGCTAAGAACTCTCTTAGAACCAAATATTTGCAGAGTAGGAATATGCAAACGATGGATTAGATAGCATAGCGCTTATCACACTGCATTCCACGTAGATCAGAAACTTGCCTTCCAGCACTGGAAATGGACTGAAATTCTCAGTCTCTAAGTGGCACTCAATCTCAACATAATTTCGCCTCCCTCAGAACCAACTACCCTGACTCACCTACCAATTACAGGATTTTCTTTCTTCTGCATTACAGTACAGACATTTGGACGTATCTAAAGACTTTTTAATAAATACTGGTAGAACATCAGCTTTATAAGAACCAGTGTCTGAGCAATCTAAGGTTTATTCCTCAACCTTTCCCAACAGCAATCCTTAAATGAACATCTTGCAGCATTTTGATATTACCCAGACATTTAATCTCCTAGACTGGTGGCTTTTTTTTTTTACCAAATCAGTGCCATTCACTGATTATCACGTCTGCTTCTCTTGCATGAAAAGTGAATTTATCATTTTTTTCATCCTCTTTAGAAGGTAGGAATCTAAACTAGACTCAGATCCTGGGAACAGAACTTACAAAGAAATTATTAGCTCCTAAGCATGGAGTGAAAAAAGACACACGGGAAAAACCCGGGGCTACTTGTTTCAACAGCCAGGGGACAGCAGATGCAGTAAGTATTTCAAAGGTAAATCCTGGGTCCCCGAGAACAAGGTTTTCTAAAACAAGCAGGGGCAGCGTGAAGGACGTCCAACAACTAGAAGGCTGTGTGTGGATAGTATCTGGGCTCAACCCAAAGATTCAAAGGTTGCCAGGGCACAAATGTGGCTGGAAGGGGATGGTGCTGCAGGGTGGGTTTTAAAATGGTGCTTTCTCCCTGAGGCCAGGAGGCGTGGACCCGAAGGCTTCAGGGCTCCAGGCTAGTGTCCGAAGGGTTTCCGGACTCGCGGCTCAAGTTTCAACGGAGAGAAAGGAGGAGGCGGCAACGTGCATCCCGGCATCCTAACCTCACTCAGCCCACAAGTACGCGCTCTCCGCTTCCTCGGCGCACCAGCTCGGAAGTAACGGTTCCCGGGGAGCGCGGGGCTCCGC
>LOJH01027147.1:0-18160 GCA_001685095.1 Ellobius talpinus
TTTATGCCAGCCTTCGGACCTTCATGTGAACCTATAAGGCACTTAAACAGGGAAACATTCCAGAAGGACTTGTGATCCTTAAGGATGACATGGATTTATTGTGTGCTGGGTCTTCAGCAAGCAATCATAACTGAGATAGTTTATTCCTCATTCTAGAACTAAGGAGAACTTATATACCTTACTTAAAGGAGAGATGTAGGTATGTTGGAGCCAATAATTCAGGGGAAGCTTCCTTTAAGATATACACACACACACAAATGTAAGAATTTATTTTATAAAATAGTTATTTAGCTCACGGGTTAGGAGACCAGTGTCCCTGATGTCACAATGCTAACACTGCTCTTACAGGAGTCCTTCTGGCTGTGTCTACTCATAGCAGATGGTATCATGGCAGGACCATGAGCAAGAAACATGGATTATATGGTGATACAGAGAGTTAAGAGATCCAGAATTCAGGTTCCCTCCTTTAACAGTGATCCATTCTCATGGGAAACTGTGTCACCCCAAGAGATCAGCAATAGTGCCTTCTTAGGATGATGGCCAACCTCATTGACCTTGTGCTAAGCCCCTCCTCTTAAAGACCCCTCCACCTCTTAACTCTACCACACTGGGAACAACTCATAGCCAAACACACTTTATGCAGGACACAAAAGTCTTTAGTCAATAAGATGCCTTTGTATCACTGTTACAGAATAAATTTCTTAAAAAGTAGACCAATGTTTATTAGCACAAATCTTCAGTATTTCGGGCATGCTTCCTATATACTTAGGTTTGCTATGAAACTGAGGCTGTAATGTAGCTTAGTGATAGATTACTTCCTAATATGCACACATCTAGGTCCTAAGTTTGGTTTCCAGAATCTCTCCCATACCACCCCCAAAAGAAGAAAAACAGAATGAGAGCTATTAGTTTAATTGATAAGGTTCACAATCATCTTACCAGCCACTCTTTTAAGAAACATGCATTTGCGTTTGTTCATCAGATTGAAGATGATGGAAAGAAAAACACATAACCTTGGTTCATCAAAAAATTAAACCGAGTCAGCACATGACCCAGCATTTCCACCCCTAGGCTACCCCTACAAGAACCAGAAGCATGCTCATGAGAATCTTGTACACGAGTAATCATAACAGTCCCAAAAGGGGAACTATCTGAATGTCACTTGGATGATGAACCTATGTCCTGGTGTATCCAGTTGTGAGGAGAAATTCTACTTGACAGTAAGAAATGCTAGTACATTCTACACCACGCTGAGCCTTGAAAACATGATGGTGTGTGAATGCAAGCAGGAAAGAAGAAACCGGGTGAGTTCCAGACCGAAAGTATGTTTGTAGTTAGAGGGATTGGGGAGGAGGAAGGGATGACCGTAAGCACAGGGTTGCTTTTTGGAGTAATGAAAATATTCTAAAAGTAGATGGTGGGGATGGTTGCATAACTCTGAGAATACAACTTTGGACTTTGTATACTTCAAAAGCGTGAACTTAAGGCACATACCTTACATCTCAGAATGTGAGTTATATCTCAGAAAAAAATAGCTAATAAAATAAACAGAAAGCATGACCACTTTTGGGTCTAAGTGGAGGAAAGAGACTGGATTTAGTTTTTGTTCTAAATATCTGTGTTTGAATGTCTTTTCACTGCAAATGGCTCAGGGAAAATAGGAGCTTCACCTAATCTGAGGTGAATTTGAATTAGAAAAAAGGGGCAATCCCTGATGGAACCTCTGCTTACTGAACCAGGAGGGCTGGTCTCCCTAATTCAGGAGTGTATTGACAGAGAAGCCTGGTACCCACACGGCTATTGTTCACCTTGAAGAATGCTCAAGTTCAAAGTTTCAGGTTGTCGAGATGATACTCCTTGTTAAATATAGAACTGAGGGGATGGATTGATGGATAAGACTGTGTGCGCCAGAAATCACCACGCTAACACATTGGGAATATGCAGACACTCAGAACCCAAGGACATATGTACATTGGCATCTCAGTTTCCTCTCTTGAAAAATGGGAAGAATAATTATACCTGCCTCCTAAGCTCCTTATGAGACAGTGGGATTCGAGGTTTCTGCTCCCAACCTCTGGCACATATTACTTAAAGTGCTGGAATGTGAATGCTCAATAGAAGACAGAAGGAATTATGGGAAGACTCATGGGAAAGATAATGGCTGCTTCTGTCTTCTTGTATGAAAAGAGTGTCAGTGAATGCAGAATGCATACAGATCTCTGCCTGTTCCTGGGGACTCCTGATCAGATGAAGAAACCCCATCCATTCTCCTTAGAGCAGTCAAAATTTTTCTTCTCTTTGCCTTCCCCAGGCCACAAAGCAGTCACACTTTCTTGTCAAAGTTTGTCACAAATTCCCTCTGGTTTCTCTCCTTGCCTGCCTTTAAGTCACTGAGGATATTGACTGAGCCCATTGAGGGGATGAATCTTGGAGCTCCTGGGTGTGCGCTGGGAGCCATCTTGTATTTAACTTGGATTGAGACTCTGGAGTGCAATGGGAAGAGCCCTGCTGAAGACAATAAAGTTCTCTCACTGCATAGAGATGGAGTTAGGAGAGGGTTTTGTGTATCTGTTTTAAGTTCTTTGATATTTTGGAATATATACTATGCTATACTTTTATAATAAAAAGGAATGTTGTCTTAAAGAAAATTTAATTGCTTGATGACACTTTAGCATCTATTTTGAAGTACAATTTGTATTCCATAAATCCACCTGTTTAAATATATGTTGCAGTGTTGTTCAGTGTAACCATGAAGTTGTACAACCATCGCCATAATTTAATTTTGAATATTTTCATCTCCCCAGAAATGAGCTCTGTTCCTGTTAGAAGCCACCCTGCTTTCTCCTTGCCAAGCCCCAGGCAACCACTAATTTGCTTTCCATGTCTGTGGATTTGCCTGTTCTGGATACTTCATCTACAGTACTGGGTTTTATTGATTGTTCCATCCTCTAGTGGGTAGATATTTGAGTCTGTTTCTTTTTCCCCTTTTGTTGACTCTTAAGTAATTCTTCAACAACATTTGTGCATGAGATTTTCTATAGGCAAATTTTCACTTCTCTTGAATATATAACTAAGAGAGGAGTCGATGGGTCATGTGGTACCTCTCTGTTTATATTTCATATTTTGGGTTGTATTCCTGAGCGTCTACACCATCTTCCACCTCCTGGGTGTGTGCTGGGAGCCATCTGATATTTTCTCCTGTTATGTATGAGACATCTTATTCTTTTTCTCTTTGGAAGGATGTTTCGGAAACATTAATCCATCCTCAAGACAAGTCTCCCTTAGTTATAGATTTAATACCATTCTTGAAAAATGTATTTTCTGCCCTAGGAAACTAGTTTTATTTTTAGAAGTGGGTTTGATCAAATATGCAGAAGACCTAAAATTGGACAATGCTTTGACCTCAGACAAGAAAAGAATATGTGGTATTTCCAAGGAGTACATTATATATATGTGATGTGTTTAGTGTTAGTAAATGTCTGTGTGTGTGTGTGTGTTTTGAAGTCTCCTACTTCTGAGTCTGAGAGCATTTTGTAAAGGACCATATTCCCCTCAGTTAGCTTAGGGTTCAGTGGATGTACTCAAAATACAAGGAACCGGACAGAAGTGGCCCACAGGGGCCACTGAATGATGTGTTTAAGTACTTTGGCAGAAACAAGGAGATTCAGGACAGGTAGCAGTGTCTTTGAAGTAAGCTGGTTTGTATGACAGGTTAAAATGGGGCAAGGGAGGCCAGAGCAAGAGTGATGAGGTATGGTGTAGTTCCAAAGGTTTTAATATTTTTGCCATTCCAGTGGGCATGTGGTAAGTCTTGGAGATGTATCCCCCCAACATACACAGCCCGCCAAGGCTATATAAAGAGAATAGTCCTTGGTATTAAGGTGGATGGTGTTTCCCTAAGCCTGGCTGCTCACCTCATGCTTCTGTCTTCAGTTTCCCTGACACCATACCTAGAAATGCATTTTGAGGCTCAACACCAGCAACTGGAGCTTCCTGTACTTGCAAATCCATTCTCTGCTTCATGGCACAGACCCAAGACATAGGAATACTTTTTGCTTTAAAAAAGTAAATTCAGACTTGATCAAATCACTGTCACATCAGATTGTATTTTTCAAATGTTTTCTACATAAACTGTGATTGATACGTAGGTTTCATTTGTTCCTCAAGTCTTTGAGGTGTAGGTATTAGGCACATATCCCAAATGAGGTATCAGGCACTGAGGGAGCAAGTGGCAAAGGATGATATAGATGCCCACATCTCCTGGCCCCAAAAGAAATGAACCATTGACTTAATACCCAAAGAATCCCCCAAAGAGCCCAGAATGGGCTAGAAACAGTGACTTTCTAGTCAGTTCTGCTTGTGAAAGCATATTAGAGTCAGACAATGCCCGTAGTCATGAATGAGCTTGAGACCAATCCTCAGTGGATTAGAGTCCCTTATGATCACTCACTGGCCTACCCATGGGCACGTGTTGTTGATCAGGAGAATGGATGTGTTCTAAAAGCTGCCTTTGGGATACCCGTTTTTTCTCAGTAACCGAGCAGGCCATCTTTATACCAGACACAGACCAGGAGGGACATTTGGGCTACTGCTGTCTTGGCCATTTACAGCAAGCTAGCCCAAAGCCTTCCTTGCACTATTGTCCAGAGACCACTCAAGGGCAGCAGTGGCCAGTACAGATATCCTAGGGCAGTCAGGCTCTGAGTAAGGCCTGTGAAGACTGTGGGTGTAATTATCTGTGTTAGAAGTGGGAGAGTCGGTCATACCAAAATCAAGGCTAAAGTACAAGTCCCATTGTTGAGACAGAGAGATAGTGACAGGCCTGGGATTATGAGAAGAATTCCAGCTAGTTGTGCCCGAATCTGCTTGGATGTTCCAGACATGAAATCTTTAAATTAGGGCAAGAAAAAACTTTCCCCCTCATTTTTGCAAGCAGCTGATCACCCATGTCAACATCTTGTTTACTTAGGGAAATTTGTTCTCACCCCTGGTTTGCTTGATTCCTGTGTTAACCAGTTGATCTCAAGTTGGTTTTTACTGTTTTTTGTTATGTTTTAACTGTGGCTATATGCCAGATCTATCAGGATGCTTAGCTCTGCTGTGGTCAGAATCTGCCCAGCATGGTACAGGGGCAGAGGATGCTCGGCTTATGGTTTTGAATGATGGATCCTACATTCAGAAGGTTGGAATTGGTCTATAATGAAAAATTAAATTTCAATAGATGAATTTTATACCAGAATGAGCAAGAAAGACCAATGGGACGATATAGTTTGCTGGGCTGTGCTCTCTTCCTAAGAAATGGTTGGTTCTTTGGTGCCTTAAGGAGTTTATCATGCAATGCTGTGTCTTAGTTGAGTTAATATAACCATGATAAAACACCACAAGCAAAAGCAGACTGAGGAGGAAAGGGTTAATCTGGCCTACACTTCCACATCACTATATATCATTGAAGGTAGTTAGGCTAGGATCCTGGAGGCAGGAACTGATGCAGAAGCCATGGAAGGTTTATATTTACTGTCTTGCTCCCCATGGCTTGCTCAGCCTCCTTTCTTATAGAACACAGGATCAGCAGCCCAGGGATAGCACCACCACCCACCATGGGGCTAAGTCCTCTCCTATCACCACTAACTAAGAAAATACCCTACAGGCTTGCCTATAACTTGATCTTAATTGAGGTTCTCTGAGGAAATCCATATAGACAGTATTTGGAATGGACTGACGAGTCAAGAAACACAATGTGGGTTTCCTTAAGCCGTTATGTCAGGGCTGGGGAAATGCCTAACAAATGCTTACTTCACAAGTATGAAAACCCGAGTTCTATCCCCAGAACCCATGTAAAAATGCCAGGCATAGTACTACTTTTTTTTTTGCTCAGGAAGCAAGAACAAGACGATCCCTGGTAAGGCTGAGACCACTGCCAGACCCTCTCAAAGGAGATGAATGACCTTCCTGAGGATGGTGCCCAAGGTTACCCTCTGACCTCCACACGAAAGTGTATACACGTGCACACATATTCATTAAAACCAGAAAAGATTTCAGCTTCCTATTGGGGCAGGGGCAGGGTGTGTGCCTAGCATGCATATCTAAAATACTGCAGTTTCCAGGACTGGAAAGAGTGGAGGGGTGGCCTGGTTAATAGTATAGTTTAAAAAATGCCGGAAAAGAGGAAGAGAAACAAAAGTGTGTGCAGTTGCATTCTGCCCCAGAAGATTGTCCTGTGTGATGGATCTCTCTGGGAGTTTTGTGTAGTTGGTTGTTTATGAGACACCAAAACTGGGATGCTCTATGGGAACACAGCTACACTCTGTTTAAACGTTGATGGAGTTTGTGTGGGATGCTCTTAAGGTGTGTTTGTTCTCCACAGGCATGCAGCAATAAATTCCCCTTTGATTTTAGTCATGAAAGTGAAAGAACAAATGTATATACTTCTTTTAAAAAAAGATAATCATGGTTATTTCTTATTATCTTTTAGCTATATCACTAGAAAGATATATGTAGGTGGATGTTTCTTTCCCAATCCTGGCCACCAGTCCCTAATAACCAACACAGAGGCTTAATATTACTTAAAAATGCTCAACTGGTAGCTCAGGCTTATTATTAGCTAACTCTTGTACTTAAATTAACATATATATGTATGTATGTATTTTAATCTATGCTTGCTTGACCACATGGTTCTTGGCTTGTTACCTCATGTTCTACACATCCTGCTTCCTTGACAACTGCCTGGCATCTCCTGACTCTGCCCTTCCTCATCCTAGCATCTTCAGGTTGATTGCCCTATCTCACTTTCTTCTGCCTTGCTAAAGGGCAATCAGCTTTTTTCTTAACCAATAAGAGTAATACATATTCACAGAGTACAGAAGGATTGTTCCACAGCATATGTATGTCTTTATGTTGTGATATTTCTCATGTTCACTACGACTTAATTCATTTTGAGATAGAACTTAGTTATTTAGACTCTTTCATGTGTATTCTTCAGCATCATATCCATTCCCATGCACTCCCAGGCCCAGGCAGCTCAATGAAAAGCACCCTAGAGACAGCCTAACAGAGAGACCGTGGTGGTTTTGTTTTCAAGGCTCACATATACTTTTTAGTGCCCAGGGTTTCTTACAGATTTCCTTTGACATACAAAGGGGTATATCTCAGTGAACCCTTCATAAGATGGAAACACCCTAAGTCATAAGAATGAATAGAGTACACTTAGTCTACCCAGGAAATATAGTCCACTGCAAAGCAAGGGTTGCTTCCACTGGTGACCGGGTGGCTGGCTGTTGCTGCCAAGCATCACTAGACACACTATCTAGCGATCGTGTGATAGGTTCCGTATCACTAGTCCAGGCACAGATGTAAACTCGGAGTTTAGCTTCTATTGTATGTATATGGTTTAGGTACCGTAGTGAAGTTCCAAAGTCAAAGTGGTCGAGTCAAGATTCATCTGTATTCGTTAGTCACCTACGTATGTGGATGTGTCTGTGTGCATGCCCGTGTGCTGTTTCTTTCTCTTTGTTTGCTAATTTTACACCCACTGCACCCAATTTAAGTTGAATGGTCAATGCAAGATGCTTTCTTAATGACATGCTTGCACCTAAGTGACAAGATGCAGGCCTCAACCTTCTCATTACCTTGGCTGTTCTGTTAAAAGTAACTTTGCTGGTGAATCATAGCAGACCCTGCCTCATTCATTCCATGTGTCAGTTGGTTGAGATCTGGCAAAGAGAACCACATTCTACAAAACTCTATTGGTTATCACCTTCTGAGGAATGCTTGGGAAATCCCTGAGGACTGAAGGGTAATTTTCCCAGGGTCTTTTGGCCTGGTGTTTTCCGAGAGAATGTCCTTGATTACATCCTGGGATTCCTGTATTTAAATGCTTTCAACTTTTGGAAGTCGTGGACCCCTTTGAAAATCCACTGAACACTAGAAAACCTTTTGCAAGAAATACATGCAAAGCTAAAATAAGCAGTTTCAGGGGTTAAAGATGCTCATGTGAGTAACTTATTTGTTTTTATAAGAAACTCCCCTGACTTTGCATTGCAGTTAGCAACCATCTGCTGTGGTCCCTGGAACAGATTTTGCCCGTCCAAAATCTGACTCACCTGACTGGTGAGTCTGTGTCTCTGGTTAGCTGTCTGTGTACCGCTCCCCTCCCCACACCAAGCAGACTTCTTTCCTTCCTCTGTGGTGGTGGGAGGAGGGTCCTCAACCAAAGTGTCTACATTCAGCAGGTTCTTTCTGTTTGGGGAATTTACCCTCCTGCAGTGTGAAGGTGGGGGTGCATCCATCTGTGAGTGAGGACAATAATACCTTCTACGGTGTGGTGCCTGGTGTGTGTGTGCACGAGCATGCACGCATGCATTTGAATTCATGTTTGTGCATGTGTATTTATAGATACTGCATTCTCCTTTGTAGGTCCAAATTGGCTGGGCTTGCCAGTACAGAATTACAGTAGTCCCGACCAGGTTCTTTCTAGGGTGCAACCATTTTCTAACCCCTGTACTAAATTGATTTGGGGAGGGTAACATCTTTCCATAGCTGTAGGGACCAGAGGGGGAAACCGGGTGTCCTCTATCATCCTCTGCCTGATTCCCTTCACATGGGGTATTTCACTGAAGCTGGGGCCAGCAAACCCCAGCTTACCTAAGACATCACCCTGAGAGGGGGCAGTGCCTCCCAGAAAAATCAGGAGGAGAGGCCCTACTTTTAAGAGCAATCTAGGAGGGGAGGAACAAGCCGGGTGACCTCTGAGGAGATTTCCCAACAATCCTCATTTAAGGTGATGCCAAAGGTCTGGACTTGGGACCACGGGAAAGGAAACGAATTCCAGAGTCTCCAAGCGGCAGGAAATAGCAGATGGATTAGAATTAGAGAAAGGGGTTGAGTGGGCCTGTGCGCCTTAGAACTCCAAAGGGAGGGAAACTTGAGAGAGGCCCACCTTAGGCTGGCCAGACCTGTGTGTGGTAGGCTGTGCCTGGGGCAGGAATAGGGCAGCAGAATAAAAACAGGAGCCTGGCCCTGGCGATGTAGCGTGGCGGTCACCGTCGGCAGAGGCAGCATGAAAATGTGTGAAATTGCTTAAGAGCCAAGGCACATTTGTTTATGCTCTCTTTGACATTTTAAAGACAGATACTGACACACATGCTATATTTGTGGTCTGGGATCATCCTAACACCCAAGGTAGTCACTGGCAATGAGCTTCATCTGTAAGCTGAGAGCAAGGAAATGACCTCACTCTAAGGCAGGGCCAGAGACTCCATACCATGCATTTCCTGTACCACCACCGCTGAAAATTCCCAGACATTGGCTGACTGCCCTAACTGCTGATAGTAGCCATCGATCAGCTGTTTCCTCTGGTTGAACCTGGTGCCCACCTCACTTCACTGTCTGGCTCTCATCAGCATTCTTTCTAAGTGGGGATGGGCACACACGTGCACGCACACACGCATACACACACTCCTTAAGGAAATGGCATGTCTTCATTTTCACTTCCTGTCCAATACAGGCTGAGATTGTCCTAACCTCCCTTGGGCTTCTCATGGTAGGTTAACTACAGCTTATGAATATTGGATCAATATTCAGATGGCGGCTGGTTCCCTATGTTGGAATACTCCCTTAGTTGAGGGACTTTGATGCCTTAATAGGGTGTGATTTATGGGGGTGGTGCCTGGAGCTGCTCTAGGCCTGGTGTGAGCCTTTGTTCATAGCCCAGGAGCAGCAGGGTCCTGGGAGGCACTTAGAATAAGGTTCAGACTGCAAGCACTGGGTCTTACTCTGAGCTTCCCCCAAGAGAATGGCCTACGAACTGAACAAGAAATATGGTTTCTTGATTATTCTGAGAAAGTGTCTCTTTTTCTTTGCTAACTTGGCAAACATCTCTATGGAGGTCTTGTGTTTCATTCATCCTTTAGAGACACAGGGGTTACTCTGAAGGGTTGAAGCTGGTTTTCAAGGTCGTTGAGGGAAGTTTCAGGGATATAGCACTGCCATGGTCCTTGGATAACATAAAGGTGAATTATAGAAGCAGTTCATGGGATTGGAAATTGACATGTAATACATGAGAATTTGGAGACATGGGTAAGGGTGGACATTGACCAATGTATATATGCAGCGGCTTTGAGAACCGTGACATTAAAATGTACTTAAAATATGGTCTTGGGTTTTGTTTTGTTTTGTTTGTTTTTCATTTGTTTGCTTGTTTTTTTTGAGACAGGGTTTCTCTGTAGCTTTGGAGTCTATCCGGGAACTATCTCTGTAGCCCAGGCTGGCCTTGAACTTACAGAGATCTGCCTGCCTCTACCTCCCAAGTGCTGGGATTAAAGGTGTGCACACCACCACCCAGCTTAAGATATACTCTTATTTTCCAAGTTGTTTTCTTGACTACTTCTAGGTTGCTAAACCAGAGCCACTGAATCCTATTTCATTTACTTTTATCTGTTTTATTTTGTAAGCATCAATCGAAGTGTAATTTACATATAGACATTTATAACAGTGCTTACCACTGCTCAATAAATATTTGAAAATGAAACACCTTTGTGAGCTAGAACTCAATTTAAAAACAAGAGAAATCCAGCCCCTAGCTATATTCTAGTATGCCCTTTTTTGCTTTCCAACCTCCATGGAATGACCACAACAACAATTTTTTGACCACCTAGTGATTTACTATGAAAAGCAAGCATCCTTGTGACCATCCCCAGACCAAGCAGTAGCTACCATCATCTCTGAAGCTTCCCCTCACTGGTCCTGTGTTGTTGGAGGAGGCCGCTTGTTGGTTCCCAGCTGCTCAAACCCCCCTCCCCTGAAATAATCACACAGAAACTATTAGTTAAATCACTGCTTGGTCCAATAGCTCTAGCTTCTTATTGGCTAACTCTTACATCTTGATTTAACCCATTTCTATTAATCTGTGTATTGCCACGTGGCTGTGGCTTACCAGCTAAAGTTATGGCATCTGTCTCCAGTGGGACTACATGGCTTCTCCTGACTCTGTCTTCTTTCTCCCAGCATTCAGTTTAGTTTCCCTGCCTACCTAAGTTCTGCCCTATCAACAGCCAAGGCAGTTTCTTTATTCATCAATGGTACTCACAGCATACAGAGGGGAATCCCACATCAGTCCTGTCACCATGTCAAGCCCTTTTCACTACGTGACCATTTCCTGGACCTTTGTAGCAGTCATTTCCTTGGGTCCCCGACCCTGCATTTGTGGGTTTCAGGTGCTTCAAAGTGAAAACAAGCTGCTGGCCTGCTGAGTTGAGCCGTGTGCAACTAGAGCACCTTGTGGCCTGTCTTCCTTGAGACTTACCCAGCAGAGGCAGCAGTGGGGTCTCCTTTTGGCAGGATACCCTGTTTCCAAATGGCTAAGGAAGGCCACTTGTGTGCCCCTGAATACAGATAGTTGATGTGTGGTATGAATTTTATGCACTGGTGTATCAGCCCTTTGATTCAACCACAGTTGTCTACCTGCAACATTCCACCTTGGTTCCTGATTGTTTAGCTATGTTCTGAGCATCAGGATGGCTCTCACAGTGAGTCTGGAGCCAGCTCTGTGCAACAGTGAGGGCTATGAGCTCTGGTGACCACTTCTTTTACAGGTAGCCCATGTGAACAAGGCAAACAGAGGGTACTTCTATTTGAACTTGGGCCTCCCTTTGGGTAGATTAGCTTTCTTGTGCTGTCTGACAAAGTGTCATAGACTGGATGGTATAAATGATAAGCTTATTTTTTCTCATAATTATAAAGGTTTGGAAGACAAGTTCAAGATGCTGTAGAGATGGTTTCTGGTGAGCACCCTGTTTCCTGGATTATAGATGGTCACCTTCTTATCACAGCCCCTCCAGGTTTCTTGTGCATATTCAGAAAGCAGGGGAAGAAACGTATCGTCTGGTTGTCTGGTGTCTGTACCTTTACTTATAAGAACAGAAGTTCTATCAAGGCCCCACTATTATAACCCATCTAACTTTAATTGCTTCCCTAAAAGCCCTGTCTACAAATCAAGTCACACTCATTGTTATGTCTCAACCATATATATAGTCCATATAACTTAGTCCATGATGCTGGTAACATTGAACGTCCGCTCAACATGACCTGGAATTACCTAGGAAAGAAGTGTCTGGGCATGCCTGTGAGGTACAGTCCACATTAGGTTAAACTGAGAAAGAAACACCCACCTCAGCTGAAGGTAGCACTATTATATGGGCTGAAGGTAGCACCATTATATGGGCTGGGCTCCTATTGTCAATACAGAAGAGAAACTGAGCTGAGAGTTAGCCATTTTTCTATGGTTCTTAACTACAGAGGCAGTGTCACCAGCTGCCCCCACATGCTCCTGCTGCCTTGATTTCCCCACCTGATGGGCTGTACACTCAAGCTCAGAGCCAACAGGAATCTTTTCTCCCTTAGGCCTCTTTTGTCAGGGAATTTCCCAGTAGCAGGGCAAGGGACAACTACAAACAGCATGAGTGGAACATGTGTGGTTACTCTACATGTACGGTGGCTCATTTTCATTGGCACCCTTATGGGGAATTAGAGGCACCTATGGGGTATGACATTTCATGAAGAGGTCATGATGCCTTTGGCCTAATGAGTGAGCTAATCCCTTGATGGATTGTCTAGTAGCATTACTGTTGGATGGTAAAGGTACAAACTGGAACCCAATAGACAAACATGAATATATTGTTAAGAACATGTATCTTGTCCTGGCCCCTCCTTATAATTCCTTCTCTTTTTCCTGTCTACTGCATGCTTCTGCCAGCATAATTTTTTGCCCAAGTATGTGCAGCAAACAACTTTGGACTGACATCTCTGTAACTGTGAGACTAAACACGCCTTTCCTTCCTCCGGTTGCTCTGTCAGGCATTCTGTCACAGTGGAGCCATACACACCCTCAAGTGCTTTGCCTCCTTTCCCAGGCTCTCCCCTCACACGTTAGCAGCCCTCCCTCATGGCCTTGTCAGTGGCTGCTCAAGATTCAGTTCAAACACAAATGTTGAGAGATTGGGATTCAACATGCTTGATCAGGTCTCAGGGACAGGAATGTACCCATCCTTCCAAATAATGTTTGATTTTGCAGAAGGAACATTTAAATCTTCTCCAATTGCCTTGGGGCTCTCTGGCCCTTTGGAAGCCCAAGGGGTCTCATTCCCCACATGGTGAAGGAATTTTAGACAAACTGTCTCATGGTTCTTCCCAGCCTTATTTCCACCTAAAAGACCAGCTTTCCCTAAGCAGAAGGGAGACAGTCTAGTTTACCAGTAAGGGGATGCTGACCAACTTAGAGAGACAATAGAGTGCTCTTAAAGTCACTGATGGGGACTGATAATGTTTATTTTAAAATCATGGACCAAAATATAATGTGTTTTAAAGCTTTCAAAATTCAGCCCAGTGTGGTAGCCATGTCTGTAGCAGAAGGAGAGACAGGAGGATGATTGAGGATGATTGAGCTTAGGTCCAGAGAGCTGGAGGTAAAAAGGTGAAGAGTTCAAGGACAGCCTGGGCAACATCATGAGTCTTTGTCAAAGACAAAAATGACTCCCACTACCCCCTAAACAGGTTTCAAAATCTATTGTAGCTTGTTGGGATAGGAATGTGGGCATCAGCTTTATGCTGTCAGCTTACAGGTCTGCTTCCCAGAACCACGGTTGCACAGGCACACCGGTGAGCAAATACGCATGGGGGAGGGTGATCTTGTTGAGGTACAAGCACGTTTGGTGACCCTCTCTCCTGAACAGCAAACTCTTTATGGCTCCCTGAGCATCTCTGGTGCAGTCACATGACCAGGCACAGAGTGCTTCTGAATAGGGACTTAGAGGTTCATGTTGTCCTCCACACTCATAAATACTGCCCACAGACACTGATAAAGGGGATCAGGAGTGTTTGCTCAGTCAACAGAAGCAAGGGAAACCTCTGTTGTAACAAATGACAGGAAGGAGGAAGGGAGAACAGTGAAGGACTCCTGTGTATCCATCAAAGAGGTCCCCAGCGCCAGTGTTCTGAAGAGATCCCAGTACCACCTTTTGGGCCCAGGGTTTTGACTGATGACTTGCCAACTAACCTTTCTACCTGAGTTCTCATCTTTCGGCTATAACCATGTTCTCAGGGACATTTTCTCTGCACACTGCAGTTCTCGCTCAGCTGAGAATCTGTGCCTGGCTTGGGGCCCATCGTGGTCAGGAAACACTTGATGAAGTGTTTGTTAGACTAAGAAATTTTTTTCAAGGCTCCTCCCATGTCCTGAGGTGAACCTGTTGGGGGCTGTTATTACTGAATTGCCTATTCCAGAAACCCCTGAACCCTGAGCCAAGGTCATTGGAGGAACTTGATGATGGCTTCTTGGAGATCTCCTCCCACCCAATGGGCCCTGTAGACAGAAAGTGCCATCTTGTTCCGAGGGTGGGAAATCTATGCAGAATCTCAATACACTTGGCTCACACTGGTTGTGGTCTGTTGAATATCAACAGTTATTTATTTCTCCCCCACCCCGCCCCTCTCCTGGTCTGTTTTGGTTTTTACAGAGCATAGCAAACTGTTGGGATAAACTCTTTTGTTTCCGACTTCTAAATTCCACAGGAATTTACTCCTCACACTGACATCTTACTGCATCAGCGGGTGTAGCTTCTAGGAGCTACTGCTCCACCCAACCCAGGACCTTCAGTTCCTGGTTCAGAACTTGCTACATGATTTCCAAAGCCTAGGATCTTGGACATGCCTGAGAAACTGAGCCAAGAGTGTCTGTATCCTCAGCTGTGATATTATTATCAAATTGACCACAGAGAGCAAGGCCTAGCCCCCATGACCTCTCCTGAGTCTGATCTATGTCCACAAGCACCCTGAGACAGGGTCTTGTGGGGTGTTAGTATACACCAGTTATCCCAGTTCACTGGTGGAGTTGCTGCCAGGATTACACAAGCAAACAGCAAACCATAGAGTAAAGTGGGGACACGGTGTGGGAGGCAGGAATTTTCCAAGCAGAATGTGCCAGCACGTTGACTCTTGGCGTGGTGAACAAAATGAAGGTGACTCTATATCCCTCCCCAAATCTTTCACTCCCAGCCACTCACCTGTTGCAGAAAATAGAACTCCCCTACTTCTGCTTACTTGTGCTTTTGCTGTTACATCTGAGAAAGCACTGCCTACGCCTCAGGCCAAGGTTTCCTTCACTGCTTTCTAATGATGCTCTAATTCAAGCGCTTGTATTTGGGGCTTTGTTCCTTGCGATTTAAGTGTTGTGTGTGGCATGAGGTATGGCTACACCTTTCTTCCTTATGTAGCTGTCCAGCACCATTATTGAAAAGATACTTCTTTGCTTATTGAATGATTATGTTACCCTTGTCAAAAATCAACAAACCCCAAATGTGCGGGTTTAACTTTTTGGACTTTGAGTCCTGCTCCCATGATCTGTATGTCTATCTCATGTCAAAACATACTGTTCTGATTATTCTAAGTTACATTAAGACTCAAAATCAGAACAACAGAACTTCAACAACACACTTTTACTGTCCATTTGTTCCTTCATCTAACCTCGTGTGGGCTATTAAATTTCTCAGCTCTCCAGGACTCTTCTCAGACAGAGACTGTAAGGCATGGGCATCTTTCGTTGGCTGTGGAATTGTCTACAGTGCTGTTTGGGAAAGGGACCAGTGGCCTTCTTTGAGGCCATTGCTCTAATATTTTGCATGGTATAGGAATAAAGACTATGACTAGCTCATCTGTCTACATGGCTGATGCTAAGGGACACAGAAAGACTAGGGGCAAGCAGAGTGTATCCTGGTGGGGGAATTGCTAAGACAAGTCAAAGTCTGGGAAAGCAATCCACTGTGCCCTAGGAGGTGAGACAGAAAGTCATGGGCACAGCAGGTATAGAGTACAGAACTTCTGAGTCTGTCTGGCCACTTCCCTCACCCGCCTTTTGGAGCCTTACCATAAGCAATGTTTCCTGATTGTTTTTTAGATCCTATGCTGCCACAGGGCTTTGGGGTCCCTTGGATGGCCAGTGACTTACTATGCAGAGGCTATCCTGGATAGTAGTGAGTCCTGGCGAATCCCTGATTTCAGAAACAAACTGAGAGAGAGGAGATGACCCAAGCAGATCAAGTAATTTGGAGAGAATAATGGGAGTAGGAGCAGCACTGAGATGAAAGTGGAATTTCTTTATTTCAGCTGATAACCATTTTTTTCCCCAACATGAAGGTTGTTTCTGGGTTTAGAGATTTTGTTTTAGGATATTCTGATTTATTTTTGCCACTTGCTACAATGTATTAGTATCTCCAGTCCTCATAACACTCTGGCAGTCATCCATGGACCTGTGCAGCGTGTTGAGAAGTGTGAGCCACCTCAGACACATTCCTGGCTGAGGTGGAACCAGGCCATCCTCCGCCTGCCTCGTTCAGCTCTCATGCCGTAACAAGTGCCCTTTGCAGTGTACTTAGTGCCACGTGGCTTGCATTTTGTGCCCCTCCTTGTAATTTCGCTGTTTCAAATGACTTCCAAGCCTGGCATTCAAGTGCAGTGTTCTTAAGAGTGAGATGCCAGGATGCGCCTTATAGAGCCTTGTGGAGAAAATCCTAGAGAGGAGAAAGAACAGTTAGGCATTCTTGTTCAAACATGAATTACATGGGTGTGGATTTAATGGAAATGAATCAAGAATATATAATGTCTTTATGTATATACTTGTATATATTATTTTAAAAGTATATATAACTTACCTATTATTATGAATGAGAATCAATCAATACTGGTTATTTTTCATTCGTCACCTATTAGACTTTAAGATCTTTTCTTTGCTCTTAAATGTTATCCCCAAGTTCAGTTGCACCTATACTTACTGTTTGAGTCTCTACCAGCTTGCAGACAGTTGTCAATAATGATGAACATAAGATACTCGACAGTGACAGGTGCATCAAATGAACAGATAGGAGTTACTCCCTTGTCACGGATAGTATGAGGGCCCAGTGGAAAGTCTGCTGGTGTTGGTGCAATGTGCAGCAGGCAAGGAAAATTGACTGTTAGCTTGCAGGTGGAGCCCCTGTGCCTCTGACTAATGGGTGACAAGGCCAGCAGCTGCAGGTGGTTTACATACTGTGATTTACTGCAGAAACTAGGTTTATACAGTTGTGTGGTGCTTATTCCATGAGTCTACAGCAGATCAAATAGATAGTCTTGAGTTTATGAATTATAAGCTTACGTGCAGCTCTTTATTGAAAAAGAAAATAATTAAGCCTCTTCACCTGATTGAAAAAGAAAATAATTAAGCCTCTTCACCTGATTGCCTCTCCGCCATGTTGTGTTCCCACAGAAAGAAAGAAGAGGGAGGGTCCATGTGTGGTCAGCATGGCCAGGAAGGTGGGGGGGCCTCCGGTGGCATGAATTAAATATCCCCTGGCTTCAGAACTCATTATTTGCTCTATGTCTACACTCAGCATGTATATATGTGCTTTACTCCTGTTTATCCCAGGGATTCAGTAGAGGCGGGACAAATCCCCGCTTAAGTACACATGCAGTTATGCATCCCATTGAGTTGGCTGGGAACTTCCTGCATTATTGGATTCCTGTAGCGCTGTACATCTGGGATGGCAGTCCAGGGGGATCTTGTTTCTGTTTTTGTCTCCTGCCTTTGCCTCTGCTGTGTCATTTAGAATGAATTAAATATACAATATGCTAATGGTATGAAGTTTAAGTCCAATATAATACCTTAATTTAATCTCTTTATTTGCATTCTATTTCTTTATTTTATAGCAGGGTGGAGCATGTTCATGCAATGGTGCATGAGATGGGGTCAGGCGACAACTTATGGGAGTCAGTCCTCTGTCCTCACTATGTGGGTTGTGGGGGTCAAACTCAAGTGTTTTACCTCCTGGTCCATCTCAAGAGCCCCACTGTAGCTCCTAAAGAGGTGGAAAGGGAAAAGCTTTTAAAAGATCTCTATTCCCTTTACCACATCCCAGAGGTAACTACCATTAAGATTGGAGTATATATCTCTTGAGTCTTCTGCTCTTTAGGCTTAGGAAATTTGACCTCAAACAGAAGAAGCCTTTGCTCTGTTCCACCTACCTCCTTATGGAAGCACACATTGAGATTTATGAAAATATTCTCTGCAAAGCTTATTCATTGTTGTTCATTAACTAAGCTTTGGGGGAAGCGCCAGCTATCTTTTTTGTTATTATTAAAA
>LOJH01027149.1:439-15848 GCA_001685095.1 Ellobius talpinus
TAACAATAACAATAACAATAACAATAACAATAATAATAATAATAATAATAGATTTTCAAAGAAAAAAAGCAAAGCCTTTTCGGTAGTAGAAGTCAGAGCTGTCATAAAGAATTAGCATTATGAAAATGCCCAGTTTCAAAGCAATGGAAATTGATTTGAACAAATTATAGAAAAAGTGTGCAATTTCCCACATTAAAGAACCTTAAAATTAAATCAGATACCAATAATAACTGAATGTTTCAATTTCTGTAATTCATGTTACCAGTGTTGAAAACAGTCAATTTTTTTCAACAAACAGGTTTATCTGAAAATCAATGACTAGAGTTAACATACATATATCCTGTGCACAGGGAATTACAAACTCTGAATATTTCAAAATCTATAACATGCAAAATGGTATATCATAGGGAATCAAATATGAGATATATTTGCATAAAAGCAATGAGATTTGAGGTTGAGTTTCTGATGTAAATCTAACCGGATCAATAAGAGGTTGTATGGTTGATACTACATGGTAAGTCCAGTGAGCAGAACTGCACAAGCCTTTACTTGTCAGGAAACCCTGACTGCTCTTTGGACTGGAGAGGGAGGGAGAGGGGGATGGGGTGAGTGGGAATGAATAGGAAGCAGGGGAGGAGGTGGAAATTTTCTAATAAAATATAAAAAATAAAAAAATTGAAAAGTTGTGATTCTATAGAGCTCTTGTAAAACATGAACCTATGATTTACAAACCCATGACTCAACAAATTAAAAAATCAGTTTGTACATTTTCTTAATATTAGACCAATCAATGTTTATTGTTTCTTTGCTGTTTCCTATCCACATAATTCGATAAAAGTAGGTAAGATTTGACATATGGTTTCTTTGTACAGTAGTCACAGTGTTTAATACATTGCTTGACATACAATAAGATCTCAGAAATGAAATATTTAGGAAAATCATAGATGTCTCCATGGTTAAAAACACTTGGTAATCTGTCCTAACATCCAAGTTTTGTGCCCAGCATGCAAGTGAGGTGACTCAGAACTATTTGTAGCTCTTGGTCCAAGAATCAAAGGTCTTCTATTTGTCTCCATTGGCTTCTTCACTAACATGCACAAGCCCATGCACAGATACTCACATACATATAAATTAGAAAAATAAATTTAAAAATATAAATATTTACTTAAATCAAACCTAACTAGCACCAAATTATGTGTCATGTGTTCTCTAGATGACCTCTTCCCTATTTTATTCGTTAATTTTTTTTGACATTTTCATCTCTTATTAAATTCAGGTCCTTAGAGACTTTATTCTTGGTTCACATGTTAGTGACTCAAATGGTGAAGATGTTATATATTTTTACATTGAGATAAATTATTATATATGTATGAAAAGAATGAAAATACTCAATAGCAAGCTCTACAAGCTCTCTGTCTCACACTAGAAATAATGACAGTGGGAAACAGATTATATATCTGTGATGTGTGTCATCAGATTCCTTATTGTAGAAGTGCCAATTGTATACTGATGGTAAGTTAGTTTGTGTTCAAGTCCAGTACTTTGAGAGAAGCAGTGTAGAAAGTCCTTTCTTCTGAACTATATTCCTATCCTCTGTGGTCTTCCCTAATTTTTCTAGAATTATTTCTTCCTTAACACTAGATGCCATAATTTTCTTTGAGTTTACTTCTATACTCTCTTCCAGTTTGTCATCCAGTCATCTTTCAAATATCAAGAACACATTAAGTGTTCACTCTTCCCTTTAATTCAATTTTATTATCACTTTTAGTCACATAGTAGAGTCATTGACTATCTATGTGTTTTCTATTAATCCCCTCCTCAAGTCTCCCTAAAGTTCAGTTCATGATCTTTTTGTATTCTTCATGTATAATAAAGTGTTTGAGATGTTTATGAGCAATTTTCCCACTTCTTTGTATTTAGGCCTGAAAGCTGAATTTCAAGTTTACTATGTATCAATCTTTTGCTGTTCTTTAAATTTCCATTTTAATGTTATGTGACAACTAGTCATCCTGAATCAAAATTAATTTTCATATATTTTAAATCACTGTTATGTGTTAAATTTGAAGTGTCTCCCACACACCTATGTGCTTGAATATTTGTTTCCCAGATTGTCGTAGACTTTGGAGTGGTTATGGAAACTTTGGTGCATAGGGCCTAATTTTAACATAGACCAGTAGGAGAAGACATTAAGGATAATAAGACATTATTTGAATCATAAAATATGAAAAAGCCTTGTTTTAAACTCCATCATCACTGGCCAGGATGCTTTGCTGCCATGAAACAGTGAGACAAAATAAACATCTCTTCCTTTAAGGCATTACTATCAGTCATTTTGTAATATCAAAGTGAAAATAAGTAATTTAATCACTGATCACTTTTTCAAACAACCTTTGAAACTTAATAATGCTCTACAAGTCTCCTTTAGACATACTTTTTGAATTAATAAGATACTGCAGGACTGCTGAAAATTCTTTACCTTTTCAACTTTACCCATAATGACTCACTAATTCAGGTTTACTAAATCCAGCAATGCAAATCAAAAACCCTAGTATGCAGAGTAGGTTAATAATAATTAAACAAGATCATGAAGTCAAATGAATTTATTAAAATTAACTATGAGCTTTATCCTACTACAAGGAATTTCACAGGATTCCTTAACTGCATTGCAGTTAATCTCAAAAGATATTTTTTAATGTGAACCCTATTAAACAGGTATATGAAGTAAACATACAAATCAAGCATTTTCAAGAAATTCCTTTTAAAACAAATCTTTAAAGAACATGTAATTTTTCTACTTGTGAAAGGAGAATATGTAAATTAATGCTATTTTATTTCCATATAAACAATGAATATATAGCAGAATATTTGATACTATACCACATGAAGAGTATTTAAGATTTTTCAGAGTTGTTGAATATTTTCATTTCTGTAAACAACAGTGTAGGAAATATCACTTTAGATCAATCCATATTAGAAAGTATCTGCAGTAACAGATAGAAATTCTGTAGTAACCACAAATTTCACTTAGTGGTTTCACTTTCAACCCAAATAGCAATATTTTTAAATAAAATATTATAATAAAATATAATTGAAAAAAATAATTCTGTATTTACATACAGAGGAATAGCAATAAGAAACTGTTATAAGACTTTAAAATTTTAATTAAACAATTACATTCTCATAAGAAGAGAAAGCTCTATATGTAGCAAGAAAACACTATAGTCCATAGCCTTCATTAGTATGGATTTGATTCATGGTGTTTCATTGTCATTTTAGCCCCCAGAATTTGCATAATTCACCACTCCCTTGTGATCTCAGAAACATCTTACATTCATTATGTTTAATTTTGAATGAAGTTTTGATTATCATATGTTTACAAAAATAAGCTACTTCCTAATTTTTATGAACAAATCTTAAAATTTGTCATCTGACTTTCATATGCGCACAGTGGCAAACAAGTACCTGCATTCATATAAAATCATCATCATGACACATGCACACACACACACACACTACACATCATTCCTAAATAAATAAAAGAAAGAAGCTGTATTTTGTAGGAACTGGCACTAAATTGATAAAGTTTTCAGTTTGAGAAAGTAAAATAGATGAAATCTGCTTACTTATTGGGTCCTGGCTTGTCTCATCAGTCACTAAATTTTACAATAATAAAATAAAAAGGCTTTATATATGCAAAAATTTCTCTCCCTATAATTTTTTGGTTGTGTTTCATTTGTTTTCCTATATTGTGCTAATGTACATTATTTTTTATACTCATATGACTTTCCTTATTTGAGTACCTTGAACACTGGGATTTGCAATTTCTAAATGTAAAGTTTATTCCAATCTTTACACAGGGTCAATTTCTATTTTCACAAGTAAAAATGATTTGTGTATCACTTGTACAAAATGCTAAACTAATAATTCCACTCAATGTCATTGTTTACTAGCCTCTATATTAAATGGTAGAAGATTTTGGTGTTGGGATGAAACCCAGCCAGTGATTTTCTTGGGAAAATAAAGTTTTATTGGAAACAGTAGTTTTCATTGCTTTTTTTCCTTTTTTTGCTCATTGTCTTTTGGCATTTTGTCATCACACTCTCAAAATTGGTTAGGTTTCAAAGAGGCATACAGCCAAGAAATTCTGAAACAATAGTATATGGGCATTTATTAAAGATTTAATGAGCACTGATTGAAAAACACAACTGATGTTATTAAATCAGCATTCAAAATTTCAATGAACAGATATTCAAGATGCTTTAAAATTTTTTCCATGAAAATTGTATCAAGAATATTTGATATGGAGCCAAGGAGATGATTCAGTCAATAAAATGCTTGCAGCACAAGCATAAGGCTCTATGTATCTTCAGCATTCACATAAACAACTTTACAATCCTAGCCTTGAGGAGACAGACAATAGGATTCCCAGTGCTTGCTGGCCATCATTTGTAGTCAAACCAGCATGTTCCAAGCTCAAGGAGAGAACCTGTCTCAAAAAATCAGAGAAGTGATTGAATAAAGTATTTAATATAGAATTCAGACCTTTACATGTATACATGCATTCATGCCTCATCACAAATGCATGCACATAAATATGTACCTCCCTGAACACAGCTTTTAAAAAGAATCGCCAGTGAATTTGCATCAGTATACACAGTGCTTCTGCTGACCATTGTGGTAAGAATTTTCATGCAGGAACTCTGAAATTCCAAACCGCTGCAGCAAGATATATTTCATTAATTAATTGTCCAGCAATATTAATATTAACCTCTCAGTACACACGTAATACACTTTACCCATGTGCTAGTCTGTTAGACCATTGCTGAGAAAGTCCATGTTGGCATCATCAAAGTAGTATTTATTAGGCACAGTGAAGCACTGATCATCATGGGTGCAGGACTGCTATACACATAGAGGTGTAAGAAAAGAAACTGCATATTTCTGTGAAAAATAGATTTTACTAAAAGGGTACATAGATTTTGAACAAATCCACTGAGCCTTAGAATAGTCTGGATATCATTTCTGGCTACATATTTGTATCTCCTGGTGGTTTGTTAAAATTCCAATTAAAAAGAGTTCCCATAGACCATTTATATCATCATCTCTAGAAATGAGTCTTGGTATAGTTATTTTTAATAATTAATTTTACCTTGATTTAGAGGGACAACTGAAGTAAAATGTGATTCACAAAAATGTTTTTCTCAATAGGTACAACTATCATTCTCCAAAAATACAAATGTAGACCTTAGTTTTTAATTGAAAAAGATCAAGTAAAATATCACAAATTCATATTATCCATCATCTATCTATTCATCTGTCTGTCTATTTTCTCTCTCTCTCCATCATCTATATACTCTTTGAAGAAATCAATCATTATATAAACTACTCATTGCACAGAATACTAATGGCAAATGCCAATGTAGAATATTCTCTAAATATTTCCATTTTCAATAAATTAACCCATTCAGTCATGCTCAAATTCTTATAAGTTTGTGATTTTTACATTGCTATTTTTTATTAAAACAAAACGACAGAACCTGTTTTCATTTTACGTACCAATTCCAGTTCTCAATCCCTCTTCTCCTCCAATTCCCTCCACCTTCCCCCAAACCCACTTTCCCTGTCCGCTCCTCAGAGAGGGTAAGGTACATTGCTTTGAGGATGGACCAAGGCTTTCCCTACTATATCTAGGATGAGAAAGGTATCCCTCCAAAGAGAATGGGTTCCAAAAATCCGGTACAAACAGTACGGATAAGTTCTGGTCCCACTCCCAGTGGCCCCAAAGTCTGCCACAGCCATACAACTGTCTTCCACATTCCAAGGACCTAGTTTAGTCCTACGCTGGTTATTTCTCTGTTTGGACAGAGTTGGTTAATTCCCATTAGCTCAGGTAAGCACTTTCAGTAGGTATCCACATCATGGTCTTGACCTCTTTGCTCATATTCTCACTCCTCTCACCCTTTGACTGGACTTTGGGAGCTCAGTACAGTGCTCCTCTGTGGGTCTCTGCCTCTGTTTCCATCAGTTGTTGGATAAAGGTTCTATGGTGAAATTTAAGATAGTCATTAATCTGACTACAGGGCAAGACCAGTTTAGGCACCCTCACCACTATTGCCTGGAGTCTTAGCTGGCAATATCCTTGGGGATTCCTTGGAGTTTCTCTAATGCCAGGTTTCTCCTTGTTACTTAGCTTCTCTGGGGTCGAGGAATATAGGATTGTTATCCTTTGCTTTACATATAGTATGCACTTTTGAGAGAGTACTCATCATGCTCATCTTTGTGGGTTACCTCACTAAGCATGGTGTTTTCTTGTTCCATCCATTAGCATGCAAATTTCAAGATGCCATTATTTTTAACCTCTGAGTAGTACTTCATTGTGTAAATGTACCACAATTTCTTTATACATTCTTTGGTGGAGAGGCATCTAGGTTGTTTCCAGGTTCTGGCTATTACTGATAATGCTGTTATGAACATAGTTGAACAAATATCCTTGTAGTATGATTGAGCATAGGTTGAACAATTTCTCGGCACTTACTGTAGTGCTAGATACTTTACATACATTATGTTTTATTTTATGGAACTAATTTTGATAGCTTTTATTATCTAATGTGTAATAAAAGTGTGTATATTGAAAAATAAGATAACCACCTCTCATTAATGTCCTACTTCAGGTTCACTCAAATAAATACAAACAATATAGGTCTAAGGTCAAGAGCATGTAGTTTCAAAGCACCATGCTCATCACCACTTTCTCTATGCTACTGGGTTTCTTCACAGCTCCTCTTTCCTACCCTCATGAACAGAAATAACTAATTTTATCCTATTTTCTTAAAAAGAAAATATTCCTTCAAAAGTTTTATCTATATAGCCATTGACTATGAGTCCTGAAAAACTCTTTTTCTCTTGTCCTTACTGTCTTTGTCTATTTCCTAATATATACTAAGATAAATTTCAGATGAATAAAGGAAAGGAGGAAACACAGGTGGGAGGGAAGGACAGAGGGAAAGAATATCAGAATGACCCACATTTCATAAGAATGAATCATTTTTGGCATCTTTCCATCAAGGATGCATCACAGAATTTATATACAATTAATTGGTTAGTAATGATCACAAGATTTACATTCATAAGTTTTAATGAATATAAGATACAAAATATCCTGAGACTTACACTGCTTTTGTTTAACTTTCTCAACAATGATTCAAGGGAGTTACTCTTAATATCCTCAATTTACAAGGAACCGAAGGCACAGAATATTGTAGTAGCTTAATGTCACAGAGGTATGGGCTAGCAAATGTAGGTATGAAATAATATTAAGAATGAATACAAAAATTATGTTTTAAGCCACTACTTCATAACACATTTGTCAAAGTACAGAATATTCTTTGTTGATGAAAATAAAACTCTAGAGCTCTTCCTGTTCCTTCATTGCTTCAATAAGTATGCACAAAGTCTTAGTAGCATAATGGTGTTAAACTATACTATCATTTATCAAAATTCCTTGCAAAGCACTAGCTTCAGGAGACACACAGAATATAAGCCAATTTCCTTAAATAAATCTGTGGTGCAATGTACACTAAACCCTATTAATGCAAACACACACATACCAAACCCTAACAAAATTCTAAGACAGAAATACATATTAATACACACAACCACATATATGTTTACATGAAATTTTGACAACAGAATTTTAAAACTTTAATTAAACATAAAAGTTTTCTCACTTTTATTAGTTTCATAAAACTACTGAATTAACACCATGATATGCTGAATAATATCACTCAACTATTTACATGATTTAATTTTGTTTCATAATTTTGAATTTGTTTTTGAATTTAATACCGGCATAATATACCTGATCAAATCCACTATCCATTTGCGCCCATTAAAATTTTTCCCTGTGATCCCCATATTTTTTCCTCCCAAATCACATAGTAAATTTTCAAGTTCACTTAACTTGTATGTGCATTGGTACTAGACCATGGATATAGAATTGGGGCATGGGTTGTTATTCAAGGACCTCATTCTTGAAAAAATGGATTCTTCCTTCCCTAGCAACCATCATTCTTCCCTCTTTCTTATGATCTCTGAGTCTTTTAGAAGTGATATTTTTAAAAACCTATATCAAATTTATGCTATAGAGTTACATAATATGAAATAATGCAATGTAGTAGAATTTTGCAAATAGTTGAGTACATAGTGTTTTAAAAGCCATTTTGTACTCATTTATGAAAATCTTGTGACCTCCTTGCTTAGTTCACACTTTCTAATAATTTTGATTTATTCCTTGACAATTTTCTATATCCAGGCAAAGTATTTTTATCATAAGCATGTATCATCTCTCTCCACTCTCCTTAGTGTTTCCAACTCCTCCATCCCTATTTCATATTCTTCATTTATTTTTGTTATTGATAATCTTCCAAGTTCAATTATGTTTGCTATTATATACATGGATGTGGTCCATCCATTGAGGCATTGAAAGCATGATAGCAGCCATATCCATTAAGGAGAATGATTTCCTTTCCCCTCTCTCTCTCTCTCTCTCTCTCTCTCTCTCTCCAAATATCCAATGTCTCCTCTGAGAGAGAAACTCTGGAGTCCTTACCTATTCACATTATAATTTTTACTGGATTCATATTTTTCAGGTCCATTCCTAAGGACACCACTCATTGCCACTGCAGGACACATAGAAATTAACTTTAACTGACCAGAAAAAATTGTCCTTACTACCTAGTATTAGTGCGATAAAGTACTATGTAGAGTACTGGGAGAGAAGAGACATTTGTAGTCTTATTTAGACCTGGGCTTGATTAGTGCGATGCCTACTTGCCTGGCAAGGTAGTGGTGCAATTGTGGCATAACAGTTTTGAAGCTAAACAACTACTTTCTGGTTGGCTATGAGCCTCACTCCACAGAAAGTGTTTCATGCTTATCTTAGTACTATGTGCTAAAATAGTCATGACAAAATTCTATTTATTACTTGAAATTTTCATATACACACAAACACATACACAGAGAGAGAGAGAGGGAGAGAGAGAGAGAGAATATCTTGACCATATCAACCTCATACCTTTCCTCTCCAGCTCCTCATGGAAACCTCTTAACACATTTCTACACCATTTAATTTTATGACTATTTTTACTTATAATCCACTGAGTCAAATTAGTGTCACCTATGTATGCATGAGAATATTATCATCTAGTAGTGCACAGGTAACAGCCAAGCAACCATAACATCAAAACAATAGTTACTCTTCCAATGGCAACAGTCAACTTACAATTATTCCCTCAGCTATTGATGGGTACTTCAGGAGTCAGGCCCTCAGCTACATTGGAATTTTAAGGTTTGATCTTGCATATGTGTAGTCATAGCTGGTGTAAGTGTCTACATGCAACATGTATGTCATATCCATGCAATATTACACAGCATTCTTCCTTATCCTTACCTCTTATATTCTTTCTGTTTTCCTTTTCCCCAATATTTCTTAAGCTGTGGAGAAGGGGGTTTTGATATGGATGTTTTATCAAGGGTTGCCTTCTTCTAAATATTTTGCTGGAGACAGAGCAGTAGAAATCTATGGGTATAAACACTGATATTTTGGAAGTAGTTTGATCATGTTCCAATTTAGTATAATAAAAGAAGTAAGCTCCTTCTCTAGGTCCTATAGTCTCGCAGGGGATTTTTTTTATTATCAAGCTTAGTTTATTGTACATGAAAATCCATCTTGTGTAACAGGGCACAATCCAATAAAAAAGTATTTGATTGCCCTGATAATGTCTTGCCCCTATTACACCATTGGGCACATTGTACCATGAATAACAAAAACCCAGATACAGATATTGGTATTCAACTTGAAGGTCAGAAAACCAAAACAGCCAACGCCTGACACTTACATCTTCCTCACTCTGAAATGGCAATCCCCCCTACAGAAATCCTCAGAATGAGACTGTGTCTGAGAACTGCTTCCTCTCTAGGGTCGGGATAAAAGGCATGTACCACTACCTGCCAGTTTCTATACCAAACTAGTATGGATGCTGGGATTAATGATGTATATCACCATTGCCTGTTCTGTAAAGTTGACCAGTTGGGCTGTTTTACTTTCTGGATTTCAAGCAAGCTATATTTACTAAAATAAAAATAAAATATATCACAATACATCTTTTCCTGCATGTCAGTATTGTGTCATGTATTCTAGTGCTATGTAAAGCCACTAATGTATTTTCTTTCCAAGCAATATGAGTAGCATGTCTGGAACTAAGAAAGATCTCCATCATGGAGAAAGTTGCCTAGCTTGTCTAATATTGATTTTGTATGCCCTGGAGTCAAAGTATGTGTTGTCTTCAGCAATAGGACTTTATTGTAGACATCCAAGTATAATGACAATAGCCCATCTTATTTTGAGTGCCACTGTAACTTCCATAGTTATCTCATAGGAGATAACTTGTATCTGGCACTGAGATTTTAATTTAATAACACATGTCAGAACTGCATTGTCCACTCCTGTGTAGTGTTTATCTGTTAAGAGAAAAAGAGCCACATGTTGGTTCCCAGCCACTTAGACCTGAAATAATCACACAGAAAACACATTAATTAAAATCAATGCTTAGCCCATTAGCTCTAGCTTCTTATTAGCTAACTCTTACATTTTAGTTTAACCCATCTCAATTATTCTGTATATCACCACGAGGTCGTGGCCTACCAGCAAATTTTCAGCTCATCTGTCTCCAGCAGTGGGTGGCTCCATGGCATCTCTCTAACTCTGCCTTCCTCCTCCCAGGCTATAGTCCAAGCCAGTTTTCTTTATTCATTAATGGTAATCACAGCACAGAGAGTAGACTCCCACATCACTTCTCTTTAAAATCTTTTAAGAATTACATTTTATTGAGCTTAAAATATAGGATTTTCATAAGAAGTCCTCATACACACTTTCTTAAGTTTCATCAAACTACCTCATTTCCCTGTTTTAATTGCAGTGCTGGTAACAAAGAAATCTAAAGAAAAAAACTACAGTGAACTATAGAATTTGAATGTAGATAGAGAATTTTTTGTTTTTGTTTTGTTTTTGCTTTTGTTTTATTTTGTTTCTGTGTAACTTTGAAGCCTGTCCTGGAACTCATTCTGGGCTAACCTTGAACTCACAGAGATACACCCACCTCTGCTTCCCAAGTGCTAGGATTAAAGGTGTGTGTCACCACTACCCAGCTGACAGAGAAATATTTAATGTAAAACACAGGCTGGGTGATATTTGTGATGCTGTGATGTAATGAGAAACACATCCATTTAATTTTGAAGATTAGATAAGAATAAGATAAAACAAATAGATGGAAAATGTGAGATAATCTGTGCTTACTTGTCTTGGGTAACTCTACATAAACTCAGGTCATTTGGAAAGATGGAACCTCAATTCAGGGATCAACTCCATCAGATTGAAATGTAGGCCATATAATGATTAATGTAGGCAGGCTAGTTCATTGTAGTCAAGGGGGACTGAACTGTATAAGAAAAGTAGTTGTGCAAGCTATGGGAAGATGGCAGTAAGTGTCATTCTGTTGTGGTTTCTTGTAGACAGAGACAGCTTATTTGCTTCCCGGATGCACAGACCAGAAATAATCACACAAGGCAATATTAAATATAACACTGCATGGCCTATTAGCTTATGCATATGTCTAGCTAATTCTTACCTTTTAAATCAACCCATCTTTATTAATCTTTGCATCAACACAAGGTTGTGGACTACCAGCCAGTTTCTGGCAGGAGTTGTTCTCCATCAACAGCTACATGGTGTCTCTCTGACTCTGCCTGCTTTTTCCCAGCATTCAGTTTAGTTTTCCCGCCTAGCTCTACTGTGCCCTGTTGTCGGCCCATAACAGCATTAATCATTAACCAATAAAAGCAAAATATGTACAGAAGGAATTCCCACACAATTTTCCCTTTTTCTGTCTAAATAAAGAGGAAGATTTTAACTTCGACATAGTAAAATTACATACAATAAAACAGTTATCAAAGAAGAATTACAATAACAACATTTATATCTACTTTATCTCTTATCATAACTGATGGAAACTATAATTATAACTATCCTTAAACTCCATCAAAGACTCCAGAAGGACATAACATTACAGAAAATGCATTGTAAGCAACTTCTGAAACTCTAGAATTGACAGAGACATCTCACTGCCTGGACAGTCACTCAAAGCTCTTCTGTATCATTGAAGTATCCTTCTTCAGCCTACAAGCCCACAGTATCTGGCAGACTTTTCCAAGAAGCAGAAAATTTGAAGATCTCTTATCCCTTGCTTTTTTCTGTGTCCTGTAAAATGTCTGGCAGTTCTCTTTCATGAAGCAGTAATCCTCAAGCACTGTCTCACCTTTAGGCAATTTAGCAGTCATTTTTCTGTGGGTCTAGCATGTCCAGTTTATACAAAATACCACCAAGTAGTGAAGGCAAGAGCAATTTCATGCCCAAATGCCTAAACAACTTTGTTAGGAACCTCTTTGATGCTCATCGTCTCCTTGAAGTAGATTGCTGCTGCCAGGAGCAGAAACATCTCATTGTTGTAAAAAGTCCTAATTTCTTAAACATTTTAAAAATCATATTCTTTTAGTCTTTGAAAGGTTTAAAGAATTACTATCCACCTGAATATATTTCTGTACATCTAGAAAACCTAAATAACATGACTTCAAGCTTGACTATTATAGATGACTATCCTTTAACCTGTATTTCTTAATTATATGTTACAGTTTTAAATTTGCTACACAAGCAATATCTTAAACAAGAGCAAAAATACATATAATAAAATTGACCTTAAATTTGTATTAATAAACCAAGATCCATACAATGCAAAGTATTCATCTCTATAATATATTCCCCTTTAAGTGCAAACCAACATTTATAAAAAAAATTGGGAATTTGGGTGTAGTTCTCTCCAAACTGCTTCCTGCTTTTTCTTGGACAGAATAACTTTGGCATTCACAGAGATGATTTAGGGGGTCTTGTTCCATCAAATCACATTAGTCTGGAAGGAATCCATAGGTTCTCATCCTCTGTGGAAACAAAATCAGAACCTCTTTTTCAAAGCAACATAACCCTAGACTCAAATTTTGAAGTCAAGATACCTTTAAAATATATATGATAATTTAACTTACCATCCCCCAGAATCAAATATCTCTCTGTACAGAGCTCATTCACAGCCAAAAATTTCAAAGAAAGCACAATAATAAATGTAATTCAAATTCTTTGAGTATATTTCAAATTTATGTGGCATATTCTTCTTACTCTATCAATTTTATTCCAAGTTTAATATTTTTTATTATCTTTACTCCCTTAATCTATGACTGTATTTAATCTTTTATATTATAACTGTTTATACTGTTTTTTCTCTCTTTCTCAAACTTACATACATTTATCCAACACTGTGACTGATTTAGAGGTCTTTTTCATCTGAATTTGTGTTTATTGTATACATATCTGTAATTATTTTCTGAACAGGAGAACGTTTTTGTTTTTAAATGCTAAGCATGCATATCTAAAGGCCAAATGCATGTAGGCTCTGCTCAGTCCAACATGGTGGAGGCATGTTCACTGCCTCTGAGAGATATGCATACTGTCCTGGCTCCAGGGTTACAGTGCGTCTATGTCACTATTAAGCAATTTGTAACACACTGATCACAGACTCCATTTAAGTACATGGTCTCCTGGAAAAGCCAGAGCTGTTTGTGCAACTAATACAACCCAATAAGATCTTCCCTAAAGAAGCCTCAGAGCCATGGTGCCAATGCTCGCTGCCAGCAAACTGAGCCCATCTGAAAAAAATAATTGGCTACCAAAAAGGTGCACTTAACTCTGTTCTTTTGTGTCTAGAATTTCTTTCCAACCTCTCTCACATTTTATGTGGATGTAGTGAGCCCTTGTTGACATGCCAATTCATAGGCGAAGACTACTTGTTCATTTTCCAGCTGCATAGACCCAAAATAATCACACAGAACTATATTAATTACAATACTGGTTAGCTTATTAGCTTATGCATGTTTATAGCTAACTCTTACATCTTAAATCAACCCATCTCTATTAATCTGTGCATCACCACAAGGTCATGGACTACCAGCAAGATTCTGACAGGAATCTTTCTCCTTCTACAGCTACATGGTATCTCTCTGACTCTGCCTTCTTTCTCCCAGCATTCAGCTTAGTTTTTCCATTCTATTCTGCCTTGCCATAAGCCAAATAAACTTTATTCATTAAACAATAAAAGCAACACATATACAGAAGGACTTCCCACACCAGTTTCTGCCTCTGTTCTTGCTTGAGTTCCTTGATGGGTAAGTTCAGCCAATCACATTTGGCTAGGGTGTGGACTCCTGGGGCCAGGGAAGATAAACATGGACATCCAGGTTCACTATCTCTCTTCTCTGGACCCCAGTCATGTGAGTTTCCTCGTTTTTCCAATTATTAAACAAAATCTGTTGTATTGAGCTTGTCTGGTAAATTCTAGCTTACTGGTCGACCAAGCCCATCAATTGTCACCCAACCTTGGGGCTTTCTTGGAGCCCTTTAAGGCTCTAGTTACTGCACCAAATCTTGCACCCCCACCGTGCACAATGAGGGGACCTAAGAATAATGAGTTTGCGCTACTCAGGTCCCACACCCGTTCAGCACACCCCACCATTAGCTCTGAGCTCAGGAAGCTGAAGGCCAGTGCCGTCCGCCCTTGCTCATTGCTTCATGCCAGTGAACAGATTAGCTTGAGCTGTGGCCACCTCCCGTGCTGTGGCCTCCAAGGCTCAGGCGCCTCTGCCTGCCACCTGGCTCTACAGCCATAAGAGAGGGAGATTTTCATATTGTCGTTAACTAATCCACACAGCACATGGCCTGTGAGTTTAACTTCTCGTTTTGAGCCTATCTTTCAGAATTTTTTTCCATTCTCATTTGCCCGCCACCTAGATTCAGGTGAAACCCGCCACCTTCTGGAAGGCAAAGGCTATCACACCTACAGGTAAGATTTATTTTGAATTAAAAAAAGGAAAATGTCAGACAATCTGACCATTCAAGGCTTTCAGAGCTTTTTCACTTACACTACGGGTGAGGTTTCACAAGATGCTTATGATATTCCCCCTTACCTGGCTATTTCTTGAGATGACCCTTTTTCTTGTATTTGGCAGTTTTTTTTATAATATGGTTTGACAATAGGAAAATGATGCAATCTTTACAGACTGAATCCAGGATTCTTAGAAAAAAGGTTGAAAATTTAAGGAAGGGCACAGCCGTCTTGGATGATAAGTTTCAGTCGTTTAAGCTAATTTCAAAAACAATTCAGAAATACAGAATGACACCAACCTCCTCAAGAAAGAGATAGGAGTTCTCAAGGAGGAGACTAGATCTTTGTCTAATATGACTCGGTCAACTGAG